>CM031601.1:2718901-2726529 GCA_018398815.1 Conus ventricosus
TTATAGCGATAAACTGATTGTAAATAGGTTAGGACAAATATTGTTTTCCCCAAAACCAGTCTGGCACACAATCAATGAACAATGAGGGGTTTTTGTATAAAGTTTAAAACTGCTCCATTGTTTTTAGTTTTATAACAGAATTTAATCTAATCCAGTTATTATTTTTATCATACTCTCGTCAAAACTTGTTCAGTATAATAAAACCCTATGAGCCGAAATGTGTAGATTAATCCAATTCAGTTCTGGTAAGATTGTTTCTATTTAAGTCAACATTGATTTGTTGCTTGTGTGATGATCTTATATCCTCACCATTGGGAAGAACGACGATGGTAACGTTAAGGCGTTTAACGTCTAAGTTTTGCCAGCTAATATAATTCCTTTTATAAGGGACGTCCTAACGCCCACTACCCATCCCTCTCCACATCTTTAAAGACAGAAATTTCAAATATCATTGTGAACGTGTCTCCTAATTTTCAGCTTGGAAAGAACTGTATTTTTGTAGAAGCTTTTTTTACAAACTGTTTTTTTCTGTGGAGGATGTACTGTTTTTTCCCATACGGCGTTATTTCTATTTCTTTCCGACTATTGTCGTCCGGCATAAGACTTACATAGTAAAGGGCCAGAGAGTTTGAATGCTTTTCTGAAACTTTTTTGACGGCCTAAAATATGTAAAATGGGGGCTTGATGATTCAAATTTTATTTCCCATTTAAATATGGTTCTAAGTGCAATTGACGGGTCGGTTTTTGAACTATTTTATAGTCATAACTGGCCAACATTATTTGCCTCCTCGATTGCGCAGGTGTTCTAGTTTAGGAACATTTTGCCTGTCGCCAATCCTCTTTGCGTTTTTTATAAATCACCATCTTTAGTGTACTCAATAACCATACAACGCGCCCAATTTTTTTGTCTCACCGTTTGTTCAAAGTCCGCAACATCTGCAAGGTTCTTTAATTTCTAAGGTTATACACCTTACAGGCGGCTAATGTAATCCTGATTCTTTCTGTCCCCGCGACTTATTTTTTAGTATACGTATTATTTTATTTCCAAAAACAAATGTGAGGTTATCACAATTTCACAACTTTTCCCGCTTTGTCTTTGATTTTTTATTACATTAAATGATCCGACCTCCACAAACTAATCTTTTAAATTTAAACTGTAAATTAGGGAATTGTATATTCACTTCATAATCGCAATATGCAGCTTTCCCTGACGGAAGAGCTCTTTAAAACAGTTGAGGGCACTTCCATCATATAAGTTTTCATCAGTGTCAGCTCATCAAATGAACATAGAGTAATGAATGTTAATGCAAGATCGAGGCGGATTTTCTCCTCATAAGTGTTTTGTTTGAAGGAACTCTAAAATTATGAACGGCCCCGATTGGCGTGTAAAGCCTAACTTCTATAGCTAGCTCTTTATCAAAATGTACCCTACTTCTTCTCTTCAGGTTTGAAGGTCAACATTGTTTCAGATTAGCATTGTTAAGTTTGAGTGCAATGTCGAAGTTACTCATTGTTCTTTTTTTAGCGATGCAAAACCGTACATTATACCATCAGGTATGGTTAACTGGCCTAACTAAATTGGCTCTATTATGAACTTTTTTATCTTCTTATTTCTCCATGGGCTTTGTTTATTAAACCATACGACTTTGTAGAATATTTCATGGAGCGCGGCAGTTTCTGGTTCGCATTCGTTATTATAGCATGTACTAAAAACGAAGGGCGGTCTTGAGGTTGTTATGTTACAAACATTTTTTAAAACAAATTAAAAATGAGTGCATTCATAATATACTGATGCAAAATATTCTGTTGAGCCGCACTACAATCTATAAAAATATAACAACTGGACACCCTCGACATTTCTGTGTCCCAGACTGACACCTTTATAAAAAGGTATGTTCACCTTTAAGCAGATATCTTACCCCTGTTAAAAAAGACTACATCGCCAAAGTGTGGTTCAGTCATCCGATGCAGTTTATCAGAAACAGATAACTTGCTGTGTTTTGTGCAACAATGAGGTGTGGAGGGTGTATGATGATTCACTTAAATCATCTGATCCTTTGGTGAGGTCAAGTGTATTAGATTTCATTGCTATTAACCCAGACGTATTTTGACGGATCTGCAAGCGCCATTACCAAATGACCAAACGTTTATCCATTCAGCAACAGAATAGACATGAAGGCTTTTGATAAGATCTTGTAACGAATTCTATATTAAACATCAAGACAGGACTTTCAGACAAAAGGTGGGACCGCAATCCTTGGCTTAGTCACCCCTTTTATTGGGGGTGCACAGAAAATAATAACTATGACTGGGAAGCCTCCTTACACATCTTTCTCTTCAGGCACAGCTGTTCACTCGGGCCATAGAGCAAGAGCATAAAAACAGCACTGGACAACCATTTATCTTAGGGACCTTCTAAGGGCCTAACTAAAGCAGGAATAGAAACGGAATAAATGACTCTATTCGTACTTACGTGTGGTTGTTTGCTAGGTTGACAAGCACAGGCAAGATCGAGCATAATTGATCCTTCTACTGGCTTTGATGACAAAAACAATACTTAGCAAATTTAAAGGATGCCCTTATTCTACAGTTGATATACCTTCAAGTATAAAAAAGGTACCAAAATGTTTTACAATTACGCAAGATCAAAGTAGACTTTGCTGTTGGCACTGGATTAACATGCTACCTTCTGACCTCTGCACTCCAGGTAGGGAACAATATGAATCTACAACAATGAAAATTCTTGTTGCAGGAAAATAACGAAGGTTGGACAAAACGACAAAAATCTGAGCAGTAATATGAAGCGTACCAAAACACAGATGACCCCAAGAATATGTCATCACTTCCGTGGCCAAAGCCCGGAAGACCGTTGTAGACTCAGCAAGCTCGCGGACTCTGTTTCGCGATGACATGAATATGAAAAGACAGCGCTTGTTCTTGGAATTAACTGGCCTAGGGATTACTCGCCCTTTATTTTACTATAATATTAACCCAACTATTAAGAGAACTATGCCCATAAGTGCTCGGCCATAAAGCAACTACTTGGCTTGCAGTATGACAAAAGCCAGCTTAAACATCACCCCTAATATACATGGTAAAGAGTTATATAGCTTTTCCGGCTCTTTTTTTTTAATAATTCCCGCAAAGATGATCAAGCTGTTTTTTTTACCCATGATATATCAGGCGGCGATGGAGGCGATGGTGTGAGAGGCACTGGGCTTTGACCACTGCCGCCGTAATAGCAACCCAGTGTTCTTATTGCAAAATCCTAAGGCCGTTTATAACGTTGCTAATGTGACTCCTTGCTCTCTAAACAGTGTTCTTATTCTTTCTGCTAGCGTTGTGTCGGATATAAATTCTTTGGTAGTTTCTTATTTCTGCTCACTTGAGTTTTGTAATTGTCTCGGTTAGTAGACAAACGCTTCTAGTCTTGCTGATCTTTCTTGTTCAGATCTTTTAGTCTGTGGATTTTTCTTTCTTTTAATATAAGACCCTAAGTTGGCGTCATTTTCCCCCCCAAAAGCTCAACGATTTTTTCTTTTTATCTTTTTATTATGCCATCTATTTCACCCAGTTTTGCTAAATTGTTTGTTATTCGCCTCTAATGGTTCTTAACAGCATGATCTAAGGGCTGCTATTTTCGCATGGGTAGCCCCGGTGCGTCCGTGTTAGTCTTTAATGATGTTTCTTCTGAAAAAAAATGGTTTCTGCCTCTATTGATTTTATTATTTCATCTGCGATGGTTTTAATTCTTTACGTTCCATGATTTGGCATTTGGTTATCTGTTGGGTAGTTCCATGTTACAGTGTGTTATGAAGTGTAGCAATGCATCACTATCTAATTTTGTTTGTAATGCTCAAGGCGATTTTGATCGCTCACATGAGCCTTTGTTAATTGTACTCTTTTTTAAAAACTTTTGATAGTTGGTTTAGATGTAAGCTGGACAAGTTGTCATTGGTCGCTCCTCACAACAAATGGTCATCTTTTACTTCAAAATCATTGGGGTCTATAAATTCGGGAGGTTCTTGCCTTAACTTTGGTATAATGATCTTAACCTTACTTTCTGTTAATTTCATCCGCAATGAGAGCGCTGAGCGATGCTGTGTCAAAGGGATCATTTCACTCGTCGTCTCCAGGACTCCAAAAACATCATAATATTCATCTTCAATGCCTGCAATGTTTCTTTAATAATTAACTTTTTATTTTGTTTTATAAAAAATGTCACAAGCTTATGGCTCGATTCTTGACCCGCATAGAAGACTGAAAGGCCTTAGGCGTGAAGGGAAATAAGCGGAATATTTATGTTCCAAATAACTCCATCTACTATTGATGCAGATCAAATTCGTACAGTCAAATTTCCAGACCCTAGGAGCGGATTGAAGTGATTGTGCAGGCTCTCGCGCGTCTTACTTTCACAATAGTTACTCGCTTCAACTACAGACCCAAACAGGACAGTTGTAACAGAATTTGGGGCGGGGGCAATCGTAAAGAAAATTTCTATAACACTTGAGGGGCAAGAACTATTTTCTTTTCACAATGCAGAAATATTTTTAACCTATTTGATCTATGGCTAATGGGAATGATATGGGTGTTTCTTGCGTTGCAAGGAATCGAAATGAAGAAGACTAAAACATAGAATAGGCGCTGGAGATGCTAAAGACGGCCAAAGGCCTGAAGCTGCAAATTTGCGTTTGGAAATCGTTTTCCATTCCCTTGATTTTGGAGTGTTAAGAGCGCATGCACCATACTTTCAAGGAGCATTAAAAGACAGATTGTCATATGAACTAAATTTTAATGAATACAAAGGGGTTATCAAAATCATCAGAACACCGGAGCAAAGTACAGCATTTCTGACATCACGTTAGAGTTTGACGTTGTTAGCAACCCGATTTAGCAAGGCTGATTGAGCAAACAATATCAGTCAAAATTAGCAATATATACGAAAGAGTGATTCATCTTACAACATATCCCAGAAGCAGGGCAGACAATATATCTGGAATTTTAGGTGTTAGTGTGCAGCAAGATCGCTTAAGGTATTTTATTGCTGGGTGAAGATGGAAAAGGAAAACGTTCGGAAAGAGGAATTGAAAAGTTTCGTAATCCTAAAAATAAACGAAAGTACAATGTTCGATTGAGGGTATAGTCCTAACCAAATCTACGCTAGCGGGCTTAAACCTTATCAGCCATTTTGATGAAATAAGAAAACTGTTTGGAGGCGGAGGTGTAGAAATCCAACAGTTGACCTATGTGTCTAAAGATTTCATTTCACAATGTTAGGTTGATGATTATTTAACAACGGAATTCGGTTTTGGATTGACATAGGTCAAAGTGGTTAATCAGTTGCATGGAAGCGGGCGAACTGTGAGAGACGTAATAAACATTCAAATTGATAAAGAAAGAAGAAGCGTTTAAACGCTTAATGTACATTTGTTTTTAATATATGAGGCGCAGCTGATTATTGAAATATAACAGATTAAAGTTATACAATACTAAATTATTTTTATTTTATTAACAGCAAGTCTGTTCAAGTTTATCCAAATGTGCTACAGCGCCGCCAAAAGAAGAGATAGTAGAAACCCCTAACATAAAAACCTTCAGATTAACAAACATTACGCAAAAGCAGCAAGTTACTAGAGCAAGACCTTTCAAAATACAGCAAAAACCAAACGAAAGTATTCTGTGCTATACTGCTGTTAATATGTTAATACTTGGAACATCGACTATTAGTGCTCTATCAGCAGGAACGAGTGTTGGTCTCTTAGTAACGGGCATAGGCGCACCCGCGGCTTTACCTCTAGGCAGTTTGTCTTTAGCTCTTGGCCTGTGTTCATTAGCTGTAGGTGCTGCTAGCAAAAAATTAAAAACTAAACTCCAAAAGCACACAGCTATGGTTCAACTAATAACGGCTAAACTTAGTTCGTTTAAACTGACAATAAATAAAGCACTAGCTGACTCAAACATCACGGATGAAGAATTTAATCGTTTACAGGCCGATTTTGATGACTACAAAAGACAAAAGTTTGATCTTCAAAGAAAGGCGAGGACAACTTTTTCTCAACAGCCAGACGCCGAGCAGATAAAAAGGAATGCTTAAAAAAAGTAAACGAAACATTAAACTCTGTTCTAAACAGCTCACAGTAACAACATCGAAGGGTGTTTATACTTTAGTTTATGAGTCCAAGCACAAAAAGACCGTTGATATTGATTCTGATTAAGTATTTTTTTTTTTTAATTTAAATAAATATTTTGAGTTAGAAAAGAAACTCAGCATGGATAAGATATATGAAGGACCAGACGAATTGTTTGAAGGAATGCTTGAGAGAGAGCGTTTATCAAGAGCACTGAATGATATTGATTTAGAAGTCATTAACCCAACAAACGTACAGGCAAGTGTTGCTCATGCTATTTCCCCAAGTTGCAGGCAAACTAACAATAGACCCACCAGTTAAAGTAATGTTAGCTGTTTTAATTGACTATGTAACAATAAATGAAGAAAATCTAGAAGTCTGGGTCTCGACTAAACAACAGACTATTCTTTCTCGTAATGACTTAACACCCGGTTGGGCAGACGAACTGCTTACACAGTTTGACGTTGCCGCTGAAGAAGCCAAAATGAGAGGCTCTGGTTGGTCGGAGGGCGAAGTCTTAGAGATCAGATTAAAACAGTCTAAGTATGCGTCGATTGTAGGCAAGGCTTACATTCCACTACCTCCAGCATTAGTTGCAAAAAAAGCAGTTCTAAACATAAAGAATTCAGACGACAAATGTTTTATGTGGTGTGTTCTCGCAAGGCTGCATTATATCCGCAAAAACGCAGAGAGAGTGTCTAACTATCACCCTTACATCAATGATCTTAACTTTAGTGGAGTGTCCTTTCCTGTTAGTGTAGACCAAATTGATCAGTTTGAAGAACAAAACAAACCAATAACTGTTAATGTATACACATGGGATGAGGAAACAAATTTGGTGCCAATTAAAGTGTCCAAGAACAGTCCAACAATAGGCGAACCAGACAAAAATCATGTTGACTTACTACTGATGCTTTCACCAGCGGGGCTACCGCATTACACATTGATACGAACAATGAGTAGACTAATGCAGCATACTTCAAAAGATCATGGCAAACAAGAATTCTGTAGAAAATGTTTAACAAGAATGCCATCTGTTCAAGCCGCGAGCGAACATAAGAAACATTGTATTGGCCCAGTTGACTGTAATACAGAACTAATTACGCCCCCACCCGGATCTAAAGTTAGTTTTAAGAACTGGAAACGGATGCAAAATTCTCCATATGTTGTTTACGCAGACTTTGAGTCGCTTATTGTTCCTTATGAAGGACCAACCCCACAGAGACTTCCAAAAACAGCCTTAGTGAGTAATCATCAGATTTGTTCATTCGCTTTCATCGTTGTCAGGTCGGATGGCGCTCATTC
This sequence comes from Conus ventricosus, assembly GCA_018398815.1. Taxonomy (NCBI): domain Eukaryota; kingdom Metazoa; phylum Mollusca; class Gastropoda; order Neogastropoda; family Conidae; genus Conus; species Conus ventricosus. The sequence continues at coordinate 2,726,335 of CM031601.1, forward strand.
AAAGCCAGAATGGTATAGAGGGCCTCATGCAGCAGAGTACTTCTTAGAACGCATGCAGCAAGTGCGTAATGATTGTTCTAATAAACTGAATCTCTCAGACATTATTATGACTCCTGAAGATCAACAGCAGTATGACTCAGCCACACATTGTTGGATTTGTGGTTTAGGCCTCTCATCAGACGCAGAGAATCCAAC
>CM031601.1:2727529-2735029 GCA_018398815.1 Conus ventricosus
AGTAAGAGACCATGATCACATTAGCGGAAAGTTCAGAGGAGCAGCGCACAGTAAATGCAATCTTCAACTAAAGTTTGATCCTAAGACATGGAAGCTGCCCATCTTCTTTCATAACTTGCGAGGTTACGACTCTCATCTTATAATGAAAGCAGTAGACGATGCCTTCAGGTTGTCATGCATTGCACAGTCATCAGAAAAGTACATGTGCTTTAATCTAAATAACATGTCTTTTATGACTCTATGCAACACATGATGGGTTCATTAGAGTCACTGGCTATGTCCTTAAAGTCCTGCCCAATAACGGAAGAACATTTTGACTCAACTCTTGTTAGAAAGGGCGTTTACCCTTATGAGTACATGAACAGTTGGGAAAGGTTTGATGAAGACACACTTCCTCCTAAAGGCGCGTTCTTTTCTAGTCTCAGAGGAAAGGACATCAGTGATTCTGATTACCAGCATGCTCAAGATGCGTGGCAGAAGTTAGATTGTAAAACGATGGGAGACTATCATGATTCATACTTGAAGGCAGATGTATGTTTGTTGGCGGACGTCTTTGAAAATTACAGAAAGACCTGCATGAAACATTATAGCCTGGATCCTCCGCATTACATTTCTGCGCCCGGGATGAGCTGGGATGCTTTCTTAAAGTTTACTGGAGTACAGATTGATTTATTGTCGGATTTACCAATGATTCAGATGATTGAAAACGGATTGCGTGGGGAATTAGTATGGCGTCGCATCATTACTGTAAAGCAAACAACAAATACTTGGACGACTATGATCCGAGTAAAAAGTCTAACTATCTCATGTATTTAGATGCAAACAATCTGTATGGTTGGGCTATGGCACAATCGCTTCCATTACGCAACTTTAAAATGTACACAGGCGGTGATCCAAAAAATATTCAAAAGGCATTAAAGTGGTTGGGCAGTTTAACGCCTGATCAGCAGCGTGGTTTCATTCTAGAAGTTGATTTAGAATATCCTAATGAACTCCATGACCTGCATAATGACTATCCATTAGCAGCAGAAAGTCTAAAGATGGATCCAAGAGAACCACCTAAACTTGTGCCCAATCTTCGAGGCAAAAAAAATTATGTCTGTCATTACAGACTTCTACAATTTTATTTAAGACATGGTTTAAAGTTAACAGCTGTTCATCGTATAATTGCTTTCGATCAAGAACAGTTCATGAAACCATACATCATGAAGAACACTGATCTCAGAACTAAATCCGCAGATGCTTCAGAAAAAGACTTTTTCAAGCTGATGAACAACAGTTGTTTCGGAAAGACTATGGAGAATCCGCACAAGCGTAAAGATGTCAGATTAGTCACCAGAGAGAACGAAGCAATTAAGCTGACTTCAAAACCTAATTATCAGGACTTTAGAAGATTTCATGATCAGCTTTTTGGTATAATGATGAAAAAAAAAAGAAAGTCAAATTGGACAAACCTGTATTTATTGGGTTTACTGTTTTAGAATTATCAAAGCTTTTGATGTTAGAATTTCTTTATGACTATTTTAAGCCCCGTATCCTGAGTCCAGAGTACTTTACACAGATACAGACAGTTTTGTTATAGATATCCCTACTAAAGACATCTATAAAGACATGGAAACCGAAGTGGCTAAAGGTCATGTGGGATGGTACGACACATCTGATTATCCTAAAGATTCGCCTTTGCATTCAACTGTTAACAAGAAGGTTTTAGGAGAGATGAAGGATGAATTATCTGGAGGGGTGATTAAGGAGTTTATTGGTTTAAGGTCGAAAATGTACAGTATTTCGAGCCAGGAGAAAATCATTAAGAAAGCAAAGGGAATATCTCGCAGTGTTGTGCAGTCAAACATATCACATGACAACTACAAAGAAGCATTGTTTGGCAATAAGACTTTTCATCATGACAACGTAAAACTACGATCTAATCTACATGAGATCAACACAAGAGTTGTAACAAAAAAGTCATTAGATAGAACAAACACAAAACGTGTGTTTGTTAATCCGGAGTTTTCATATGCAATCGGGCATTGGAGGACTGCATAAACAGGGGGGTTTATATTTTTCAACTTTTATTATAAGATCAATCATAGCTTCATCCAATTCATTTAAATCTTTTCTCATGTTTGCTTGATGCGTTCGAATTTTTTTATTATTTCAAGATATTCTTTTTCCCAATTTGGGTTTTTGGATTGTAGGTGATCTGGATGATTTAGCATGCATTGATTAATCCCAGAAAATGTTTCCTTAATAGCATTACACGCATGAAATGATTCCCGTATCATTTTCAAGGTCTCTTCCTTTACCATTCTTGTTTCGTTCTGCACTTCCTTCTGAGCTTCCATTTTAAACTCAAATATATTTACGTAAATTAATTAAAGCGGAACTGTGTCTGGCGGGATTATCTGCAGTTCTTCCTTCACAAAAGATCTTTGAGGAGCTGGTTGTTTTGTTGTGTCAGTTTCTCATAAATAATACACAGGCGGATTCATCTTTACAATTCTTTTTATTTCATACGGGTCAACACTCCAAACTGGATCGGTTGCCCTGATGCGAGTGTCCCCTTCTGCTTCTCCTGGTAAATAAAGGTACCTTACTTTTAAACCAAACGGTAATAGTTTGCCGGATGAAGTCTCTCCTTCAACAACATTTATTGTTTTTCTTTTGATTGCTTGTACTGGTTTTAGCCCTTTAAATTCTTCATTATTCATTGCGCGCAAAACTGAGGGCAGTCTTCTAACCCATTCTGTGTTGCGAGAATTGTCAATCAGCTCTCTGTGATACTGGTAGGAAAAAAGTCTCTCAGCTAACTGTTTGTTAAAGTTTTCAACTAAAGCCTGTGATCTGTGAACTCCTAGAATGCCTCTTTTGATGGTAACTCTATGTTTCAACAATAATTGATTCACTTGCCCTTTAAATTCTTTTCCATCATCGACTTGAATCATGCGAGGATAAGTTAAAGGGCCTCGTGATATATCAGTTGTATAGCAACAGCAACAGCAGAAGCACTCTTTTGTGTTAATGGTTCCGCATCTTTGTATCTTGAAGCTACGTCAATGACTGTGAGTGCGTACTTAAATCTTTTTCGTCTAATCGTATCAGAGGTAAATATAGAAGGTCCATTTGATGGGTGTCGTTCGGTATTGTATTCACAAAGTGTGGTCTCTGTATTCGTTTGGGCGCAGGTAAATAAATTTGCCAAATCGCTTGTTTAGATAACCATTCTTTTGCTGTTTGTTCACTAACTCCCGCTGCTTGGCTTAGCTTTTTAATTGCTGTTATTCCCTTCCAATATCCTTTTGGCGAATAATAGATTTTGTTCATTTTTTACTCAGCCAATATTATGTGCAACAAAATACACAACGGTCATACCAAAGACAATAAACCCAATTTCTTGCATCTTTTGTTTTTCTGATGGTTGATAAAAGTCACTGAATTTTGGTGGGGGCAATGTCTCGATTGGTTTGCCTGTTACAAGATAATATTGTTTTATTGCTTGATCAACATCTTTAAATGTGTAAGCTGCATGCCCCTGTTTTTTTCAGTGTGTTATTAATAAAATCTAACTGCTCAATTCTCTGCTTTTCATAGCGATCTTGTGCTGCAGCTAGTTGCTCCACAGCTTTGTTATGTCTTTTTCTCTCGCCTTCATCTCGCAGTTTACTAAATGCGTAATTACTACGCTAAAAACGAGCGCATTAACCACAGCGCCGCCTATCATCATTACGAGTGAAGCCATTTTTTATAAATGTATTTTTTATTTACATATTTATACTGTCTGGAATTATTCCTTGCTTGACTAGAAATCTTTCGTGGCAAACGAAGCTGCAATGATAGCAATTAGCTTTGCTGAATCCTCAAAGTCTAGTTTGCCAAGATCTGCTGGTTTAATTCTAACAAGCTTTTACCAAGCATTGAGTATCCTACACTTAGACCTCCAATAACAGCAGAATGGTATACAAGGTTGGTAATAGTTTTTCGGTGCTCATTTTTAGAAAATAAAATAATTATAATTAATAAAAAACATGAACAGTGATGATCTACTACAGCTACAAGGCAGCCTAAACCTTCCTGAACTTATGAATGACCAAGTTGATGGCCAAGCTGTTATGCCCCAAAAGGAGAGGTTGTATTCTTTGGCGGCGTGTGGAAAAACAAAACAGTTCCTCGGAACTGAATTCAGCATAGAACAGATTCAACAGATGTCGCCGCAAGACATTTTAAAGTATCATAACAGGTATGAAGCGCAGCTGGGTCTAGAATGGTGAAAAGTGTGGGGCAAACGGTTCTTAGTTTGTACACTAAACTAGTCAGTAGATTGCTCCCATTGATTCTGAACAAGATCTTACGTATGATTTAACGCAAGATCCAGTTTTAACAAAGTCATTAGAGTCTCTAGGGTGTGATCTGTATTACAGATTTGGAACATTGTTATCGCCATTAATCATGGGATTAATAACTTTTAATCATATTGATTTTTTTCCCTTCAAAATGAACGAGTCGGAAAATCAGCAGAATCAGGAAACCCTGAATCAGAAAACATTGAATCAAGTCGAGAAAGTGACCAGTAAAACACCTCATCCTGGGCGTGTTGAAGCAGGAAAAAGATTAGCGGAGTGGAACAGACAAAAAAAATTAATGTTACAAAATATAGCTCATAATGAAAACATAACGCCGCCAACGCCAGAACAAGTTGATTCAATGCCAGCTATAAAAACTCCATGTGATTCAAGACCTACAGCGCCAAAGTCTTCATGGAATATTGAACTTAAAACTGTTGCCATTTTTGGCGCCCTTGCTGCTGCTGGGGGCGGTTATTACGGTTATAAAATATATAAAGAATGGCAGCCAAAACAAAAGCAATCAAAAAAATCTGAACCGCTAAATACAAAAAACAACAGCACGCCAGCACCGCCAATAACAAAAGATCATTTTGATCCATTTCAGATGGAATAATATTTTAAGAACTTAAATTTAAATTTTTTAATAAAAATAGAACATGGCGTATTATAAAATGATGGTGTCAATAAATAAAGACATGGAGTCTATAAAAGACATTTCCATAGACCAGAATTGTAATCAATGCGGTTGCTTCGGATGTAAGAACTTCATTAAGATCTATGCTAACCGATCTTGCGCAGAGAACGCTGAGCAAGATATTCTCAGCGATGACGCGTTTTTTGAGGCGTGTGTGTACTATATTAGACATCTACTATTTAAGACAAAACATAGAATGTATTGTTTTTTTGACAAGATAACTTGAATAAGAACTTGGTTGTACTTAGAGGATGACTTAGTTATGATCTTAGGTTAACTTGGGGATGACTTGAGGTTGACTTGATCAAGAACTTATTAAGAACTTGAGGTAACTTAATTAAAAACTTAATTAATAACTTGGAGTAACTTGATCAAGAACTTAATTAAGGACTTGGGGTGACTTAATTAAGTACTTGGGGTGACTTAATTAAGGACTTGGGGTGACTTAATTAAGGACTTGGGGTGACTTAATTAAGGACTTGGGGTAGCTTGGGGTGAAGGTGTTCAAGTGTCTCAAAGTGGAAGGAGCTGCCAAGAAAAGTGGAACTGGAGGACCACTTGCTTTGTGACTGAACAGCTGTGTCCCATGCGCTGAGTAGTGATTCGTTGCCTGGCTAGCCTTCAACGCGTTAGTACACGCCTGCTGTGTGGACAGACATATCATTTGGCGAATAGTTGGGTTGCCTTCGCTGACTGACACAACTCTTTAAACATTGCTGTTGTGTGCGCGCTGTTGTGTAAATTAAATATGCAGCCTACTGTAATGGCTCAAAGTACTGGACTATCGCAAGAACTGGAGTTTATAACTGTTAGTGACGAGGAGGACATAGAGATTGATGCAGAAGAAGTCACAAACAGTGCTACTGAAAGAAATAATCAATTAATTCAAACCCAGATAGACTACTATTCTGCTTGTGCTCAGTACTGGAAAAATTTCAACGCATTTATAACACATCTGGTGAGAGAGCAGCAAAAAAATTTGAAAAAGAAGAAAAGAAAAAATTACCAAAACACCCAGGTCAGTTTCAGCTCAATAAAAAAAGACAAACATATAACAAATCTAAAAGTCTACATTATTTGTCTGGTGAAGATTTATTAAACAGCCTAAAATATCACAAAACAGAAAAAAAGTTTAAGAAGTGTTGAAAGCGTTATCCCAGTCTTTGATGAACACAAAAACGCTGAAGAAATTGAAAGAATTCTAACTGAAGGCCAAACTGCACTTGGCTTACTAAATAATCGCGGCCTTCAACAGTATCTAGCTTATGGAAAATGGCTGCGAAGGTTGTTTACAATAAAAAGAGGAAATTTCAAGAAATTTGTTACAAGTCATTTGAAGTACTCCCTTCGTTGGATTAATAAACTGAGAAAGACGTCAGAACTCTTTGAAAAATATCCAGAACTCGCAAATCTGACAATTTCTATCACACAAGCCATCGCGTTGACGCCAAAAATACAAGCTGCTCTGAAAACCCACGCCAGTGTAGCAGTCGACTGGATGTGAAGAAGGTATGTGGCATTGTTTGGTTGTTGGCATTAACAGCTAATTGACTGTGTGCTGTGTTCTGTGTGAACGAAGTCATAAGCCCCAACACCGCAAATTAAGTAATCGGGTGTCGACCTAATGGCGGTCTCTGCAGTATTCTGATAGTGTAGAGTCCTTAGGTAGGCCGGGAACTAGCAATTAAAGGCTTACCTGCCCCCACCGTTTTTATATAAGGCGCGTTCAGCCACAGCTGCTTTTCCCTACGTTACTCTATGGGTCGTGTTCAGCCACGTCTACTTTCCCCTACGTTACTCTATGAAAACTTCCCCTACGTTACTCTATGAAAACTTTAGTAAATTAGTATTGAAAACGGACAATCCTACACAATATGTTTGTTTGTAGGGCAGTTATTTTTTGGTTATTGAAGTCTTACACAGTATGGTTGTTTGTAGATAATCGTTATTTTTTTGGTTATTGAAGTCTTACTTGCCAGAGAACTAATAAATGCCGCTTTTAGGCCACTTTCGCCCAAAAACTTGTGGAGGAGCAAGTGGGGGAGAACAGACATTTATCTGTTCTCTAAAACGGATAACCCTACACAGTATGTTTGTTTGTAGATAATCGTTATTTTTTGGTTATTGAAGTCTTACTTGTCAGAGAACAGGAAAACCTTCATTCTGGGTCACTTTCGCCCGAAAACTGGTTGAGGGGGAAAGTGAGCCAGAATGAAGGTTTTCCTGTTCTCTAGGGGGCTTAGTAGGTGGTGTCCTGCGCATATTAGATCAGAACAGCGCCACTGAACACCACCGAAGTGACTCGGCAGCAGTGCAGTGTCTCCTCCGGTGGTTGCCTCTTGACGACTTGACATTGACTGCTCCCTGTGGATTGCCGGTGCCGGGCTGTGGCGGGGCTGACCGGGCTGTGGCTGTGGACGGGGTGTCGGAATGGGCGGCGTGGGTGCACTGCCTCTGAGGTGGCGC
>CM031601.1:2742031-2764531 GCA_018398815.1 Conus ventricosus
ATAGACTGTAGGCAGGTTTGTCCAGTGCGCGTCCAACCTGCTCTTGAAAGCCGACATGGTAGGTGCAGTGACAACACTGTCCAGCAAGCTGTTCCAGGTGTTGATGACTCGCTCTGAGAAGTAGGAACTGCGTACATTGAGCCTGCAGTGTGATTTATTCAACTTAAGACTGTATCCTCTTCTCTCTCTGCTTACTGCAAGTGTGAACTGTGGCTGATCTGTCTTGTAGACACCATGAACGTATTTATGTGTGTCAATCATGTCACCACGTTTTCTTCGGTGCTCGAGACTGGGAAGCTTCAGAGTGGCGAGTCGTTCTGGATACGGCTTCTCTTTCAAAGAACCTATTAGCTTAGTAGCACGGCGTTGCACATCCTCAGTGTCTTTGCAGAGGGTCTTTGAGTGTGGATTCCATACAGTGTGCCCATATTCCACCAGTGGCCGGACCAGCGACTTGAAGAGCTGGGTAAACAGGTCCTCAGTAAGATAGTCAAATGAGCGCTGTTTGATGCCAACAACCTTCTTCGCCTTTGCAGTGATGCTCGCGACATGCGCCTTGTCGATCAGGACGCCTAGGTCCTTCTCCACATCACTTTCAGCAAGGGCCAAGTTGTAATCTTCTCCTTGGTTGGTCTTCCCTCTCATGTAGTAGACTGCCTCTGACTTCCTGTTCCCCAACTTCAATATGCTGCACTTCTCAGGATGAAATCTGAGTAACCAGTCTCTCGACCACTGCTGGAGTCTGTCCAGGTCATCCTGAAGTATGTGCGTAGCTGCTTCCTGATCCCTTCTCGTGAAAATCTTTGTGTCATCGGCAAACAACCTTACTCTGCTCTCCACTCGGCTGGGGAGGTCATTGATGTCCATCACGAACAGCAGTGGACCCAACACGCTCCCCTGTGGGATTCCGCTTGTCACATCAGCTTGCTGCAATGATGCTCCATTCATGATCACTCTCTGTTTTCTCTCGCCCAAGAAAGCCTCAATCAACTGCAAGATATTCCCTGACACTCCATGGGCTTTAACCTTGCTGACCAGTCGGCGGTGAAGTACGCTGTCAAACGCTTTCTGATAATCCATGTAGATCACGTCGATAGAACCTCCACTGTCAAGCACTTTCGTCCACGTATCCAGAACATCCAAAAGCTGGGTAGCACATGAACGCCCTGGACGAAGCCATGTTGTTCTCTGCATATCAGGTCGTTGGCTTGGAGGTGCTCAATCACCCGCTCCCTCACCAGAGTTTCCATGACCTTACAGAGAATGCAAGTGAGACTCACTGGCCTGTACTTGTTTGCTAGAAGTTTACTCCCTTACTTGAAAACTGGTGTCACTGTCGCCGTTTTTTAGTCCTGCGGTAGCGTCGATTCCTCAAGAGACTTCCTAAACAGTAGCGTCACGGGAGCGCCAGCGTTTCAGCAGCCTCGGACAACAGCAATGGGTTAATACTATCTGGTCCTGGGGCCTTGCCAGTCTTGAGGTTCTTCAGCAGCTTTTTCGCTTTTTCAACAGTAATGTCAAAGTCAGCGAGTTCACTCTCATAGTCATACTGGGGAGGGGGGGGGGGGGGGGGGATCAGGCAGTCCACCATCTCCTTCTGTTGTAAACACGCTTTGGAAGAAATGGTTCAACAACTCTGCTTTTTCTTTGTCTGATGATGTTTTTGATCCATCTTCTTTCTTCAAATCGGCAACTCCACTTCTTGTTTTTGTCTTGTTCTTCACATAGGACCAAAATGCCTTTGGGTTTTTCTTTGCCTGTTGCGCCACTTGTTCTTCCAGTTTTTTCTGGGCTTTCCTGCATGCTTTCCTGGCCTGATTCCTGGCCCTCACATTCTCCTCATAAGCTTTGCCATCATGCGTCTCTTTCCAGCGTCTGAAGAACTTGTGCTTCTTTCTGACCGAAGCACGTGTGCCCTTGTCCATCCATGACTTTCTTTTTTTCCCACCTTTTGACGTGGGTACACATTTTTCTATCACCTTTTCAATTTTCTCTTTGAAGATGTCCCACATAGCATCCACTGTGCGATAAAAAGAAAAGAAAACAAGAGAATCGATATGTACATAATAAGATGACGAGAAAAGACAAGACATGGCAAGAAAAGAAAATTAATGACAAAACACAGAGACTAAACACAAAGAAAAAAAAAACCCATGAAAGAATGGGTCAAGAGGAGATAGATAGCACATGGGTGCAAAAGGATTTTTCAGGATAGAACTTAACAAGACAAAACTCACAGAAAAGACATCAAAAGGATAGGTCGATGACAGGAGAAGGTAAGATAACAACAAAAACAACATGAATACTTATTTAGGTATTTGGCTGAGACAAGCCCCAAGCGTTTTTACAATCCAACTCGTTTACAAACGGGTCCCTCCTGGGTAGTCCCGATCGAGTGCCAGCTTTTCAGTCGTTTCCGTGTACCCGTCAATATCGTTCAGTATGTTATTAAATTTCCTTATTCCCGTATTTTTTCCCATTTCTTACCAGGGTGCTGAGTGAAAAGTGTACCCCCCCCACCAAGGGCCCAAATGGCCTACCTTCCGAAAGCGGGTGAGGGGGATTTTGTGTGTGAAGTATTTGGTGGTTCCAACGGAACCTGGGTTTTATAGTTCATTTAAAGAGTTTTGGGAAAGGGAGTAGAACCATGTTAATGAGGGAAAACCCCCCCTGTCGAAAACGCTTGGCGGAGTTCTTTTTTTCAAACCCTTTTTTTTTTTGTTGGCATGGTTTATAATCTTTTTTTCTGTAGAAAGCGTTTTTTCTTTCCACCCCTTTTATCCGTTTAATTTTTTAAAGCTGTTAATTTTTTTTTTTTTTGGCACACTCTTGTCAAACCCCATTTTTCTTTCTGTGGCGTTTGGCAGTTTTTTCGAGCGTGTTCTAATAGTGCTTTAGAAAATTTCCCAATAAAATTTGTGTCAGAATAAGTTTTTTGGGGTTTTAACATGCACTGTGTAACCCCTTGTTTGTTGTTTTTTTTTCTTTTATAAATTCTAGACAAAAACGATTCGTCTTCAGGTAAAGGTTCGTCACAGTTGGGAAAGTTACTTTTGATCTTATTATTCCCAAAATTCCCACAGGAAAGTCCCCTAAATTATCTTGTCCCAATATTTAAATACAATTTGTTTTGAAATAATTTTTCAGAAAATTTCCCAATCCCCCAATAAATCCCCATGGGGGAATTAATTTTAAGTCCCCCTGGTAAGTTGGAACAACCACATTAGCAATAATACAATTAAGCAGAAAAATAAATCCAACGACTCCGAAGTTATTTGTGTTTTTTTGATTTGCGTTGTAAACAGTATGATTTGAACAGTGTCATAAAACATCTTCTAACACCCAAAAAGGAGAATATTTTCATTGTTTTTTTGGTTTTCGTTTCCGTTTGATTCGTCCCCCTTATTTTAATATAAATCTTGTTCGAACAATGTAAAATACTTTCTTGTAAACCAAAAAACCCCATTTTTTTTTTGCAATGATGTACAAATGACATTTTCGGGACAATATAGCTAGCGTTATTAGATTTTTTCCATTGGAGGAAGATTTAGTTTTTCCCAACCGTATTGCACTTTTATATTATGCCCGACACGAAACTTGAAAAGTTTTTCAAAGCAGAAAACGCCCCAGAATTTCTCCCTTGACGGGCTTTTTTTTTTTTTTTTTTTGTGGGCAGCAAATTTAAATGATTGAAAAAAAAAATTCCTTGTAAATCAAAGCGTTATCCAAAGTTCTGTTAAGATGAAAAAATAAAAATAGATATTAGTTCATAAAGAAAAGTTGCAAGTTTGAAAAAAGATTTTCCGATTATAGACAAGAGAGAACGGGAAAGGGGCATTTTGGGTTGTACTCAGTTCGGGGGGGAAGTAACCAGAATCCCCCTTTCCCCTTTTTCTTGCAAAAAGATTCAAAAACTAAAAAATAACGATTATCTAAAAACAAACGCTGGTGGGTTATCCGTTTTCAATATAATTTACTAAATTTTTAGTTTTTGTTTTTGTTAATCGGGTTTTTTTCCGGTCTTTTTAAATAACATCATTTTCCGCAAACTTCTTCAAAGAGTTTTTGTCTTTCATGTGAAAAAAATACATTTTTAAACTTTTCTCTAAGCTTTTAAAACGAGTTTTTTCGGGCAAAAAATCCCACTTATCCAGCAGCCTTCCGTGAAAGTGTTTCGAAAATGTTTTCTTTTTAACTATGTTCTTTCTCCCGAACAGTCATCTATAATTTAAAATGGTTTGCGTTCCCCCAAACAGTCATAAACTGTTTAAAACTATCAGTTTTTTGTAGGATTAACTAAAAAATTGTCATCTTCCCCTTTAAAAAACCTTTATTATGATTTGTTTGTTCTTTTAAAGTGTTGGACGAAACCACAAATTTTTAAAATTATAAGTAAAGTTTGTAACAGGTCGGGATAAAATTGTTTTTCCAAACCCCAGTTGCCCAAATAAATGAGAAATGAGGGTTTTTTAAAAAGTTTAATGCCCTAGTTTTATAAAGGTTTAAATTAAAATTCTTTATTTTTTTTATCATACTCCCCGTCAAAATTTGGTCAGTATAAAAAAACCCTGAGGTAAATGTGAAAGATTAATCCAATTTAGTCCTGTAAGTTGTTTTTTTTAAAGCAACAGTGTTTTGTTGCTTGTTTTTAGTTTAATACCCTCCCCATGGAAGAACGACGACAAAAACTTAAGCTTTTAATTTAAATTTTCCCAGCTAATATTAATTCCTTTTTTGGGTCGTCCAAACGCCCAACCCCACCTTTCCCCACTTTTTAAAGACAGAAATTTAAATTTTTGTGAATGTCTCCAAATTTTCTGTTGGAAAGAACGAAATTTTTGTAAAAGTTTTTTTTTACAACTTTTTCTTTTTGTGGAGGATGTATTTTTTTTCCCTACGGCTTTATTTCAATTTTTTTTCGACTATTATGTCCGGTTAAGATTACTGAAAAGGGCCAGAGTTGAATGCTTTTCTGAAACTTTTTTGGCGGTCAAAAAATGAAAATGGGTTTTTAAATTAAAAATTTTATTTCCCATTTAAATTGGTTCAAAGTCCCATTTGGGGTCGGGTTTTTCAAAACTATTTTTTATTATATGGCCAACAATTTGCTTTGTTTGGTTGTTGTTTAGTTTGGAAATTTTTGTTGTCGAAAAACTTTTGGTTTATAATCACACTTTAGTGTCTCAAAACCAAAAGTCCCCTATCTCCCTTCGTTCAAAGTCCCGAAACGCTGCAGGTTTTTAATTCTAAGTTTTTCCCCCCAAGGCGTAAGTAACCCCTGGTTTTTTGGCCCACGCGAATTATTTTTTAGTGGTATTATTTTTTTCCAAAAATTGTGGGTTATAAATTTTCACGATTTCCCGTTTTGTTTTTGATTTTTTTTTTAAATGTCCGACCCCCCCAAAAAAAATCTTTTAAACTGTAAATTAGGGAAATTTGTTAATTATAATCGCAATTGCTGCTTTCCCGCGGAAGAGCTTTAAAACAGTTGGGGGCCTTCCTCATAAAGTTTTATCGTGTCAGTATCCAAATAAACATGAGAAAGAATGTAATGCAAGATGAGGGATTTTCCCCCTTAGTTTTTTGTCGGCTTAGCAATAAAATTGGTGGGTAAATTTGGGTTTTTAACCCTTTAAACTTTTAGTAGTTTAAAAAAAATTAAGATGTTTTCGCTCAGTTTAAATGAAACATGTTTTTGTTTGCATTTTTAAAGTTGAGGTAATGTCAAAAGTTACTCTTTGCTTCTTTTGTGCAAAACCGTAATAACCTCAGGTTTTTTAAACTGGTCTTTTGGTCCCTGCTTTTAAACTTTTGCCCCTTATTTTTTCTGGCTTTGTTTTTCCTCCCCCCCTTTGAAAATATTTCATGGGGCGGCTGTGGGGGCCGACGTATTAAGTGTTCTCGAAGGGGGGGCGGGTTTTTTTGTTCCCATTTTTTAAAACAATTTAAAATGAGTGCTTTAAATTCTGAGCAAAATTTTTGTTGGGCCCGCACTAAAAAATCTTAAATTTAACAATGGCCCCTCGCTTTTTGTGGCTGCCTTTTTTCATAAAAGGTGGTACTATTAAGAGATTTCTTAACCCCCTATTGAAAACGCCCGCATAAGAAGGGGGTTTAGTCATCCGATGAGTTTTTTTCAAAAACCAGTTAAATTTGCTGTGTTTGGATCAATGGGTGGGAGGGGTATGTGATCTTTAAATCACCAGACCCCTTTGGTGAGGTAGTGTACGATTTATTTTTTTTACCCTTCAGACGTTTTTGACTAAATTTTGCAAGGCCTTTCCCAAATGACAAACCTTTTTATCCTTGAAATAATGGGAATGAAGGTTTTGAAGGTTTGAAACGATTAAATTTAACATAAGAAGGTTTAGACAAAAGTTGGTTAATCATGGCTAGGCGCCCTTTATTTTCGGGGCCGCACGAAAGTACAACTATGACTGGATCTCTTTCAAACTTTTTTTTCAGGCAAAATGTTCAGCTGGGTCTACAGCAAGGATAAAACAGCATGGACAACTTTATTTAGACACTTTAGGGCCTATAGAGCGGGGAATAAAACGAATAAACGACTTTTCGACTTCTTTTGGTGTTTGTGGGTCGCAAGCACGGGCAAATCAAGAAAAAACTGATCCTTTAGGGTTTTTCGCAAAAAACAATACTTAGCAAATTTAGAGGAGCCTTAATTTACGTTGATTTACTTCAAGTTTTTAAAAGAACCAAAATGTTTTAAAATTACGAAAAGATCGAAAGTAGCTTTGCTGGGGCCCAAGGTTTAAAATGTGCCTTCTGCCCTCGATCCAGGTGGAATAATAAAAAATTAAATAATGAAATTCTTTAGCAGGCAATGAAAGAAGGGGGGAAAAAAACGACAAAAATTCTGACCCAGAAATTTACAAGCAGAAAAAAAAAACCCCCAGATTAAGCTCAAATTCCCCAAGTAAACCCCCCAAACATTGAAGATCAGAAAGTCTGGACTCTGTTGCGAGACCAGATATGAAAGACAGCGCTTGTTCTTGGTTTAAAATGGCCTGGGTTATTGGTTTTATTTACTAATAAAACCCCAAAATTTAAAGAACTAATGTCCTAAGTGTCGGCCATAAAGCCAATACTTTGCTTGCAGTGAAAAAAAGCGTGCCCAATATGTTTATTCCCGGGTAAAGGCTTGCTTTACTGGCAATTTTTTTTAAATAACCCCGAAGGATCAAGCTGTTTTTTTCCCTTGTTTATCAGGTGGAGGTGATGGCGAGGAGGCACTAAACTTTGCCTCCACCGCCCCCGGTAATACCCCAACCAGTGTATTTTTGCAAACCCCAAAGGTTTTTATAAGTTACTAATGTGACTCCTTGCTTTTAAAACGGTTTTGATTCTTTTGTAGGGTCGTGTCTTTTTTAAAATTTTTTGGAAGTTTCTCTTATTTGCTCACTTGGTTCGTAATTTTTTTCGGTTGTAGACGATTCTGTTTGTGATTTTCTTGTTAAGTCTTTGTCTTTGGGTTATTTTTTCTTTAATATCATGCCCTAAGTTGGGTTCACCTCAACGATTTTTTCTTTTTTCTTTTTTATGCTATCTAGTCCCCTAGTTTTGCAAAATTGTTTGTTAATTCGCCTTGATGGTTCTTAAAGTACGATCAAGGGGTATTTGTGGCAAGGGGGGAATATTAATTTTTTTTTAACGTTTTTCTTTAAAAAAATGGTTTCTGCTTCTATTGTATTTAAAATTCCCCCTGTGTTGATTTAATTTTTTAAGCCAGTTTTGCTTTGGTTATCGTGGGAGTTTTGTAGTGTGTTTTGAATTTTGAAAACTCCCTCCCCTTAATTTTGGTTTAGCAATGCAAGGCGTTTTGATCTTTCACATGAGTCTTTTCTTTTTTTGAACCCGGAAAAAAAAACTTTGAGGGTCGGGTTTAGTTGTAACGAACAATTTGCCTTGATCGTTTTTTACAGCAAATGACCATTTTTAAATTCAAAATCTTTGGGTCTATAAAATTGGGGGTTTTGCCCAAAAATTTTTGTAAAATGCTCCGACGTACTTTCTTTTTAATACGCTGCATTGAGGCTTTTGGCGATGCGGGTTTTTAAAGGGTCATTTCACATGTCGTTCCACGATCAAAAAATCAAAACTTCTTCACCTTAAACCCTCCCCGTTTTTAAAAAATTTAATTTTTTATTTTGTTCATAAAAATCCCAAACAAGTACATGGCCTTTTGCCCGTAGAAAACTAAAAGAGCCCTTTGGCGTAAAGGGGAAAATAAGCGGAATATTATTTTCCCAAATAACCCATCTTTTTTGATGCGATAAATTCTTATGTCAAATTTCAGCCCTGGAGGGATGAAGGATTGTGCCAGGTTGCGGTTTATTTTAAAAAATGCGTCGTTCAACAACGCCCAAAACGGACAGTTGTGCAGAATCTGGGGCGGGAATCTTTAAAGAAAATTTTTTAAAAAACCTTGGGGGGAAAGAAATATTTTCTTTACATATGCGACTTTTTTTAACTATTTGATCTAGGCAAAACGGGAAAACGAAAGGGTGATCTTGGTTTCAAGGAATTTAAAATGAAGAAGCCCAAGCTTGAATAGGCGCCGAATCGCCCAGGTGCTAAAAAGCAGCAAAAAAGGCTGTGCTGTAAATTTTGGTTGGAAAACGTTTTTTCCCTTTTAGATTTGGTTGTTAAAAGCGATGCACCATATTTTAAAAGGGCATTAAAAAACGATTGTCATATGAACTAATTTTAATGAATCAAAAACGTTTCAGATCATCAGACACCGAAAACAAATACAGATTTTGACATTGTTGAGTTTGAGTTGTTAGCCTTTTAGCAAAGGTGATTTAAAAAACAAAATCAGTCAAAATTCCTATATTCGAAAGAGGATTTTTATAAAAATTCCCAGAAGAGGGCAGAATTTATGGAATTTTAGTTTTAGCGTCGAGCAAATCGCTTAAAGGGATTTTATTGTGTGTGAAAATGAGAACGTTTAAAAAGAAGGAAAAGTTTTTTAATCCCCAAAATAAAGAAATGCATGTACAATTGAGGCAAGTCCCAAAAAATCTACGTGCGGGCTTAGACCTTTCATATTTTGAGAAATAAAAAAAATTTTTTGGGGGTGGGAGGGGTAGAAATCCAAAGACCTAGTGCTAAGATTTTCATCTTCCGTGTTTGATCGAGATTATTTTCAACAAAATACGGTTTTGGATTGACCTAAAGGGCAACAGGGATAAAGAGTTGTATGGGAAACGGGAGGAAAGGAGAGGAGTAATAAAATTCAATTGTAAAGAAGAAAAAGCCCCAATAACCCCTTAATGTAATTTTTTTTTTTTATATGATGCGAGCGAATATTCGAGAAAAAGATTAGATTGTTTATACTAAAATTTTTTTTCTTTTATAAAAGCATGTTGTTCAGGTTTATCAAATGTGTCAGCACCCCCCAAAAAAGGGTAGCAGGCAAATTTGTTGCTGAAGTAAAAAAACCCTTTAGATTAAAAAACATTTTCACAAATGCAAAAAAAAACTAGGCAAGACTTTAAATTCAGCAAAACCCAAAAAAAGGTATTCTGCTGCCTTTAAAGCTGTTAATTGTTTAATAGGAGCTGCTTAAGCGCTCTTCAGCAGGAAGGTGTTGGTCTTTAGCAAAAGGGGATAGGGCCCCGCACTTTACCCCCTTTGGAGGTTTTTGGGGTCTTTTTTTGCTCTCGGTCGTGTTCATTAGCCCTAGGTGCGCGAGCCCAAAAAATAAAAATAAACTCCAAAAAGCACCAGCCCTGGTTCAACAAAAAACGTAAACTTGTTCCTTCAAGTGTTATAAATAAGACTAGTGACCCCCATCCGGGTGAAGAATTTGTCGTTTACAGGCCGATTTTGTGCTATAAAAAGACAAAATTTGATCTTCAAAGAAAGGCTGGGGCAAGTTTTTCTCACAGCCCGACCCCCGGGGATAAAAAAGGAATGCTTAAAAAAGTAAAGAGACATTAAACTCTCTCAACAGCCCCACATTAACAACACCAAAAGGGGTTTATACTTTAGTTTATGGCCAAAACGCAAAAAAAACGTTTATTTGGTTTGATTAAGTATTTTTTTTTAATTTAAATAAATATTTTTTTAGAAAAGAAAAACAGCATGGCTAAGATATTGAAGGACAGCGAATTTTTTTGAAAGGGAAAGCTCGAGAGAGAGGTTTATCAGAGCACTGAATATTTGATTTAGAAGTCATTTACCCCAAAAAAGTACCGGCAAAAGGGGTTCATGAAATTTTCAAATTCCGGAAAAATAAAAATGACCGCCGTTAAGTAATGTTAGCTGTTTTAATCGGGTATGTAACAATAAATAAAAAAAAACTAGAAATCGGGTTCAACTAAAGCGCCCCTTCTTTTATAATGATTAACACCCCGGGTTGGGGAGACGAATGCTTACACAGTTTGACGCTGGTGAAGAAGCTAAAATGAGGGCTTGGTTGGTCGAGGGCGAAAATCTTGGATTGATTAAAACGGCTGTATGCCGATTGTAGGCAAGGCTTACATTCCTACCTGGGAGTTGGTTTTAAAAAAGGCAGTTTTAAAATAAAAAATTCAGACAACAAATGTTTCATTTTTGGGCGTTCTTGAAGGTGCTCATGTGCGAAACGAGAGAGAGTGATAACTATCGGCAATGAAAAATCTAACTTAAGGAATTCCTTTCCTTTAGTGTAGACCCCAATTTATCAGTTTTTTAAGAAAAAAAAAACCCAATAATGTTATGTTAAACGGGAGGGGGGAAAAAAAATTTGGTGCCAAAATTTAAAAAGTCCAAGAAAAAGTCCAAAAAATAGGGAACCCGGGAAAAAATCTTGCTTACTACTTTTGTTTTCACCGCAGGGTTTCCCATTACAATTGTACGCACAATGAGTGATTATGAGTTTATACAAAAAAAAATAGCAAAAAAGAATTCTGCAGAAAATGTTTAACAAAAAATTCCATCTGTGAAATGCGAGTGAAATTTTAAAAATTGTAAAAAATTCTGTAGACTGTAATACAGAATAATTACGCCCCCCCAGGATCAAAATTTGTTTTGAAATGGAAACGGTGCAAAATTTCCCTACGTAGTTTCGCAGCTTCGAGTCGCTTTTTTTGTTCCTTAGAAGGGGCACCCCAAAAATTCGAAAAAAAAAGTCTTAATGAGAATCACAGATTTTTTCATTTGCCTTATTATTTTTAGGGGGATGGGTTTTTTAGAGCCAGAATTTTATAGAGGCCCCTGCTGCGAAACATTCTTAAAACGCAGCGCAAAATGGTAATGATTGTTCTAAAAATCTAAATTATCTGAAATTAATGGCGCCCCGAAGACCAAAAAAGTATGACTCAGCGCAATGTTGGATTTGCGGTTTAGAGCTAACGCCCCAAAAGGGGTAAAAACCACAGTAAGGACCTGAAAAATTTGTGGAAAGTTTGGGGCAGGCACGTAATGCAAACTTCAATAAAATTTGAACCAAAGACATGGAAGTGCCCCTCTTCTTTTTTAATTGCGAGGTTACGACTCTCTTTTTATTGCAAGCAGTAACCGGCCCTTAGGGTAGCAGCATTGACAGTCTCAGAAAAATCAGTGTTTCCTTTAAAAAAATGGGTTTCTAGACTTAGCAACAATGATGGGTCATTAGGGCACTGGCTATGTCCTTAAAATCCCGCCCAAAACGGAAAATATTTTGACCCCAAACCCCGTTAGGGGTGTTTACCCCTTTTGAGTACATGAACGTTGGGGAAAAGGTTTTGAGAAGGACGTTCTCCTAAAGGCGCGTTCTTTTCTGTCTCACGAAAGGACTCAGTGATTTGTTACCAGCATGTCAGTGGTGGCAAAGTTAGGTGTAAAAAAGATGGGAGACTATCGATCCTATTTAATGGCGAGTAGTTTGTTTGGGGCGTCTTTTAAAAAAACAGAAAGGCTGCCCATTTGCCCGGTCCTGGTTCTTTTTGCGCCTGGGGTGAGTTGGGCGCTTTCTTTGTTTATGGGTAAGATTGATTTTTTGTTGACCCACCTGTTCAGTGATTGAAAAGGGTTGCCGGGGAATTAGTATGGCGTGCTCATTTTGAAAACAAACAAAAAAATACTTGGTCATTATGACCCAGTAAAAGGTTAACTATCTCATGTATTTGACGCAAAAATCTGTAGGATGGGCAAGGGGGAAACACTTCCCTTTGCAATTTAAAATGTACAAGGTGAATAATATTAAAAGGCATTAAGTGGTTGGGCGTTTAACGCCTGATCAACAGCGGGAAAATTCGAAGTTGACTTTTAATTCCCCATGAATCCCGACCCGCATAATGATTCCTTAGAGAGAAAAATCTAAGATGGATCCCAAGAGGCCCCCTAAACTTTTGCTAATCTTGGGGGAAAAAAAAATTTTGTCTGCATTACGTTCTACAATTTTATTTAGAATGGGTTTTAAAACAACAGAGTTATGTTAATTGCTTTTTATCGAACAGTTCATGAAAACCCCTCCAGAAGAACACTGATTTAAACTAATCCAAGATGTTTAGAAAAAACTTTTTCAAGGAAGAACAAAGCTGTTTTGGAAAGATATGGAAATCCCCCAAAGGTTAAAAATGTGTTGGTTTACCGAGAGAATGAAAACAAATTTAAAGGGCTTCAAAAACCCAATTATCAGGACTTTAAAAAATTTTATGATCGCTTTTTGGATAATGATGAAAAAAAAAGAAAGCAAATTGGACAAACCCGTATTTATTGGGTTTACTGTTTTTTGAAAAATTAAAGCTTTTTATGTTAGAGTTTTTTTTTGACTACTTTAAGCCCTGTTCCCGAGTCCAGAGTATTTCACGAAATGATGTTTTGTTATAGATATCCCCACTGAAGATATTATAAAGACATGGAATTAGAAGTAGCTAAAGGTCATGCGGGGGGGGGTAGACACATTGATTACCCCCAAAGATTCGCCTTTTCATTTTAAATTTTAAAAAAAGGTTTTTGGAAAAAATGAAAGGTGATTTTTGAAAGGTGTAAGGAGTATGTGGGGGTTTAAGGTCAAAAAAAGTACAGATTTCGGCCGGAGAAAAACATTGGGAAAACAAAAGGAATATCCCCCAGCGTTGGCAGTCAAACATATCACTGACAACTAAAAAAAAGCCTGTTTGGGAAAGACTTTTCATCTGACAAAGTAAAAATGCGATCTAAACTACATGGATCAAAAAAATGTTGTAACAAAGAAATATTGATGAACAAAAAAAAAAACGTGTGTTTGTTAAAGGGTTTTCATATGCAAACGGGCCTGGGAACCGTAAATTAATTTAAAACGGAATGGTTGGTGGGGGTTTTTGCGTTTTTCCTTCACAAAAGATCTTTGGGAGGGTTTTTTTTGTTGTGTAGTTTCTCGTAAATAATACACGGGCGGGTTATCTTTAAAATTCTTTTTATTTTATATGGGTCAAAAAAATCCAAAATGGATCGGTTTCCCCGAGGGTGTCCCCTTTGCTTCTCCCCGGGAAATAAAGGTCCTTACTTTCAAAACCCAAAAGGTATGTTTGTGGGGTTTTTCTGGAGTTTCGCAAAATTTATTGTTTTTTTTTGATTGTTTTATGGTTTTTGCCTTTAAATTCTTCATTATTCATTGCGCGCAAATGAGGGCGTTTTTAACCCCTTCTGTGTTGCGGAATTTTCAATCATCTCTGTATACTGGGAGGAGAAAAGTTTTCGGCTAATGTTTGTTAAAGTTTTCAACTAAAGCCCGTGATTGTGAACTCCGGAAAGCCCCTTTTAAAGGTAATCTTGTTTTAAATAATTGATTACTTGGCCTTTAAAAAATTTTTTCCCTTCGACTTGAATCAGCGAGGATAAGTTGTGGCCCTCGTTGGTATATAGTTGTTAGGGCAGCAAAGAGGGGAAACACTTTTGTGTTAATGGTTCAGTCTTTTATCTTGAGCTATTCAAAGTGTAGTGCGTACTTAAATCTTTTCGTCTAAAAATATCAGAGGGTAAATATAGAAGATATTTGATGGGTGTCGTTTGGAGTTGTATGACAAAAATGTGGTTCTTTTTCGTCTAGGGGCAGGTAAATAATTTGCCCAAAACGTTGTTTAGATAACCATTCTTTTGCTTTTTCATAACTCCAGCTGTTGGGTTTGCTTTTTTTAAATTTCTGTGAGCCCCTTTCCAAAATCCTTTGGGCGAAAAAATAGATTTTGTTCATTTTTTATTCAGCAATATTATGGCAACAAAATCCCCAAAGTATACCAACGACTAAACGCGGGTTTTGCAACTTTTGTTTTTTGATGGTTTTATAAAAAATCACTGAATTTTGGTGGGGGGAATGTTCGATTTGGGTTTTCTGTTTGTAATCTCTTTTATTGTTTATCCATTTTTAAATGTGTAAGCTGCATGCCCCCGTTTTTCGTGTGAATTAATAAAATCTATGCTCAAGGCTCTGCCTTTCATAGGGTCTTTTCAGCTGCTATTGCTCATGTTTTTATGTCTTTTTCTCTCGCCCTCATTCCCCCCGTTTCTAAATGCGAAATTACTTCCGTAAAGCAAGCGCATTCACACAGCGGCCCCATATTTTGCGAGTGAAGCCCTTTTTTTTAAATGTATTTTTTTTTTCTTCATATTTATTTGTCGGATTATTCCTTCTTGACTAGAAAATCTTTCGTGGCAAAAGAGCTGCAATGAAGAATTAGCTTTGCTGAATCCCCAAAGTTAGTTTTCCAAAATTGTGGTTTAATTCTTAACAGGCTTTTACCAAACATTGGTATCCCACATTGTCCCCCAATAACAGCAGAATGGGATACAAGGGTTTGCAACAGTTTTTTTGGTGTCATTTTTATAAAAAAAAATAATTTTTAATTTTAAAAAAATGAAAAGTGATGATTACTACACTAAAGGCAGCCTAAACCTGCCTGAACTTTGAATGACCAAGTTGAGATCAAGTATTATGCCCCAAAAGGAGAGGCTGTATTCTTTGGCGCATGTGGGAAAAAAACAGTTCTCCCGGAAAAAGAATTAGCATTTACGATTCAACAAATGTCGCCCCAAACATTTAAAGTATATAACAGGGATGAAGGCAGTTGGTGTCAGAATGGTGAAAAGTGTGGGGCATACCGGTTTCTTAGTTTGTACACTAAACTAGTCAGTAGATTTGCTCCATTGATTTCTGAACAAGAACTTACTATGATTAACGCATGATCCAGTTTTTAACAAAGTCATTAGATCTCTAGGGTGTGATTTATACTACAGATTTTGGAACATTGTTGATCGCCAGCGAATCATGGGATTAATACTCTTTTTAACATATAGATTTTGTTTCCCTTCAAAATGAACAGCGGAAAATCATCAGAACCAGAAAAACTGATCAGGTGGAGAAATAGTAACCGAACTAGAAAATCAGCAGATAACGCGAATCATGTGGAGACCATGAAAAATCCTGGGCGTGTTGAAGCAGAAAAAAATTAGCAGATTGGAACAGACAAAAAAATTTAATGTTACAGAATAGACCATCATGAAACATAACACCTCGCACGCCAGAACAAGTTATTCAATGCCCGCTAATAAAAACTCCATGTGATACAAGTGCCCCAAATCTTCATGGAATTTTGACTTAAAACTGTTGCCATTTTTGGTCGCCATTGCTGCTGTTGAGGGCAGTTTTATGGTTAGAAAATATATAAACACGCTGGCGAAAACAAGAGCATCAAAAAAATCTGAACCATAAATGCAGAAGAAAGACACCAGCACGCCAAAACCGCCAATAACAAAGCACATTTTGATCCATTTATATTGGAATAATATTTTAAGAACTTAATTTTAAATGTTTTTTAATAAAAATAGATCATGGCGATTAAAAGAAATATAAAGTCAATAAATAAAGACCTGGAGTCCTAGATAAGAAGACATTCCGCAGTGAACAAAATTGGTAATCAATCGGTTGCATAGGATGTATGAACTTCTTGAAGATCTATGCAGAGAACGCTGAGCAAGACATCCTAACGATGACCGTTTTTTGAGAGCGTGTGTGTACTATATTAGGCATCTCTATTTAAGATAAAACATAGATTGATTTTTTGATAATTTATAGATAACTTAAGATACATACTGGGTTGTACTTATAGGATGACCTTAATCAAGAACTTATAATAACTTGATCAAGAACTTAATTAAAGAACTTAATCAAGAAACTTATTAAGAAACTTGAAGTAACTTAATTAAAAACTAGAAGTATCTTAAGTAAGAACTTGTGTATAACTTAAGGATAACTTAAAGGCCAACAACTGATAAGAACTTTCTTTGGGTAACTTAAGTGTAAAAACTTGAAGGAACTTATTGTGTGCATGCGTGGGTGGGGGGTGGGGCGGGTGGGTGGAGTGGGGTAGGAGGGGTGCTGCATGCGTGGGTATGGACAAAACAAACAACAAACACATACAAACAACAAAGCACACACATAAACAGTCCAGGGGTGGGGTGGAGGGACTTGCGTGCGTGGGTAGGCAAACATCACAAACACCCACAAACAAACAAGAAGTGAAACTACCAGGCGTTCCCGCGCGCAACCTCAATCAACCCCAATGATCACATAGGTCGTTTGGCCTAGTTTTGCCGCTGAGCCTTTGCTGGTGTCTGCCGCGCTTGTAGTCAAGGCGATCACATAGGGCGTTTGACCTAGTTTTGCCGCAGCTGTTGGGCCGGCTGACGTCATTGGGCAGCAAGCGATCACATGGGTTGTTTTGGTCCTAGTTTTTGCTCAGCTCCTCTTTTCTCAACCAGGCTTTGCAAACTGCTAGGCAGAGTTACAGCAATTAACTGCTGTGGCCGAGCTTTATGGAGCGGCTCGTAATCGCCAGTAAGTAGTACATCCTTCATTTTTTATTTGGACATTTATATGAAGATAGTGCTGGCCACACACTACTCCTCTCCATACTGGTAGATGTACTAAGTCCGCCTAGCCTTAAATTATAATATTAAAATTAAATAATAAGAAAAGTAATAATATAATTATATAAATAAATACTTTTTAATAAATTTAATGAAAAAATTAATATAAACTATCTAGTGTTGCCAGAACCCCCGAAAAATGTCATCCAGTTTGCAATAAGTTTATAATGGTTGGCGTTTGCTAACATTCATTTATACAGATTCCCTACTTGTGGTATTTAGGATGTTATAAAACACACAGAAGTAGAATGAGTTTCCTAGCAATACGAATCAGACATGGTTCACCTGCGCTTAAGGAAATGAACGCCCTGTTTGATGCGTTTTCGTTGTTTTAAACATGACTTGGGCTGTCTCAGCCAGCCCCCCCCGTCCAACAATCATACGACGTGAGGATTGGTTTTTGCCTTTTGGCCACTTTCAACAAGGGCGAGGCGCCATTTATTAAATTTAGGAACCATCTCAACGATAAGACAAACCGCATTGAAATTGGCTATATTTAGTTCGAGCAATAAATTGCCTTCAACGTTTTCATTTCCTTGAACCAACAAACCTTTAAGATAGTCGTCCATTCCAAGCAAGTCGGTTCACTTTCTTATTTCTGTTCCTTCTAGGAAAGCAATACTCTTTTCGGTTTCTACGGCAAACGAACATCTTCACTCGTTCTTTTTTTCAACAAATACTCTGACATGCAAGTATGGTAAAACTGGTGGTGTTCAATGGCAAGAGCCTGCTCTTCAGTGAAACGGGTAGCCATTTTTTAGAATAACACACCAAGCACAGAACACAGCGCTTATAAAAAACACGTCCTTACTCGACCGGTAGTTCAGTAGAAGAATGAGGAAACCGTGTTTGTAACTGATCATGTGAGCGCTTTAACAGCGCCCTCACACGGCGAGAAGATTCGAGAATGCTGATGTCATATGGGCCGCGATGCGCAGGCCCAGCCTTGAGGGAGTGGGGTGAGGGGAGTAGCAGGGGCGGCAGTATTGATTTTTTTAGCCTCCTCAGTTTGTCGGCAGGTGGTGAGGCGCGCGCGCGCGCGTGTAAGAGTGTCTGTCTCAGCCGGTCTGTCTGTCTGCCTGTCTGACCGTGCTGTGTGTGTGTGTTTGTGTGTGTGTGTGTGTGTGTGTGTGTGTGTTGTTGTGGTGGTATGTGTGTGTGTTTTGGTGGTGGGGGGTGGCGGAGGGGTGTGGAGGGGTTGGGGGTGCATGTTGGAAGAGAGGAAGGAGGAGGTTGACAGCAGTCAGGAGGTGAAACAAACAAAGTATGGCGAAGAAGTGTGTGTGTGTGTGTGTGTGTGTGTGTGTGTGTGTGTGGTGTGTGTGTTGTGTGTGGTAGTGTGTGTGTGTGTTGTGTGTGTGTGTGTGTGTGTGTGTGTGAGTGTGTGTGTGTGGTGTGTGCGCGGCCCTCACTGTCTTCTGTCTGTCTCTCTGTCTCTCTTCTCTGTCTGTCTGTCTTGTCTGTCTGTTCTGAGGGCAACTTAACCTTAGGGGTTCTCGGGGGGGGGGGGGGGGGGCTCTCTCTCCCCAGGCTGCAATTGAACATACCGCGAAGAATCCGGATAGCCTGTGCATCCCTTCCACGTGTATATGGCGCGTTCAGCCCCACAACTGCTTTCCCGCGTTGACTCTATGGGAAATGTGTTCAGTCCTGGCTACTCTCTGAAAACTTTAGTAATTAGTATGAAAAACGATAACCCTACAACAGTATTACTCCTTACATGTCAAGAACAGGGAAAGGGGCATTCTGGGTTACTTCGCCCGAACTGCAGTGAGGGCGAAAGTGGCCCAGAATGCCCCTTTCCCGTTCTTCAAGTAAACTCAAATGAGGCAAATGACCCATTGCTGTCCTATTGTGTACGTGTGGTTCTTCTGTGGGAGGTTATTACCGGGACTCTTGTTGACAGGAGGAGGACTGACCGCCGTCCTGGGGTGGTTCACACTGACCTTTACCTTGTCCCACTGACACCACCTCCAGCAGAGAGAGAACCACCACGTCCACGTACACTGCCACTACTCCTGGTAAAACACTGGAGTTTAAACCACCACGTCTTTGTTCACTCCCAGTACTCCTCTCACCACTAAGCACCATGACACCATTCATGTTATCACAAGAGATAGCAGGAACAAGTTCGGCCCCCTGGTCCTCATGCTGGTATCCACGTGGAACACGATCAGTAAAACCCTCCCCACCCTCACCCCTCCTTTCTCCCGGGAAACGTTGGCTGGTTAGTCCCTGCCCACGACCCTGCCCTGATCACTGGAGTGAGCACCGCTCCGTTTGCAAACCACCACCCCCACCCCCCCCCCCACCACGCCACTGCATTCTGCACGTGTTGCACGGGGGGCTGGTCAGCTCACTTCCTCTGCACGGTGAAATAATTCTCCCAGACAGCTGTCGAAGTTGCAACGGCAATGTGAAAAGAGAGAAGTGACGAATAAATGGACAGGTCAGAGAGAGAGACAGAGAGAGGAGAGAGGGGGGGGGGGGGGGGGGTGGGGGCTGGGGACGGGGTGGGGAGGGAGAGACAGAAGAGAAGAAGAGGTGGTGTGGTGGGAGAGGGGGGCAAGGGAGTGAGAGGAGGGAAACGAGCTGGACCCTTTTAACCCCAAAGTTTCGTTCATGAACGTAGCCAAAAGTAGATATGATTGATACATAAAACAAAAAGGAAAGAACCCTCCAAATTTCATTACGGACAATGTTTCAGCTGCACCCAAAAAAAAAAAAAAAAAAAAGGAAAAAGAAAAAAAAAATAAATAAGTGTGGATGGAATGGACAACGAACGGACGAATACTGTTTAAGGTAAGTGTGGTGCGTGTGCGGCGTGCGTGCGTGCGTCGGCCGGCGCGTGTGTGTGTGTGGGTGGGGTGTAAAATGTGTTTGGTGTGTGTGCGTGGGGTGCGTATATATATAATGAATTATAAACAAGCTTGCTCATATGTCTTAGATTGAAGAAATAGGGGAGATACGCATTCATAATCTGCAGTGGTATAAGATTCGCCTAACTAAGCAGTATGTGCTTGAGTATCCATGGTGAAACGGGGAAAAATAAAATAAATGCTTCTCAAAATGAGCCTTCAGCAAGCTTATGTTCTCCAAGTGGGGAGAGAGACATCCTCCATAAGGAGGTAAACTCACTAACATATAACTCTCAGGTCATATACCGATATTTCGAAACTTTGGTGGCTTCTCCTCATGACCGCGGAAAGTGGTAATTTGGACTCCTCTGCCTTTACAGTTTTAAGAAGAATGCCCCCATCCCAGAAAAGGATGGAGTGGCAATACCGTAGTATGGTTTTGTTAGATTTCAAAAACACAAACCAAAGAGCCACTAAGAGCATAAAGAAAATCATAAAGAGCAAAACAAGCAAGCTACATTTTCTTGTGAAAAGTAGAAAATAAAAAAAGATATCCTCAAATACAACAAGTGGATGAGGGCACGTTCCTTGGAATTAATCCGCAAGGGACTAAAATACAACAAACTAATAAATTCCAAGGATAAGTACCGGGGCAACCGTTCCAGCACTTACAGTAGCAGCTAGTTGTGCAATGACTGAAAGAAAATTGAATTATAAACAAAGCATGCTCTTTATGACTTAGATTGACGAAATAAAGGGGAGATACTCAATCATATTGCTGTCAGTGGTATGATGTATCCATGCCTAACTAGAACAGTAAATGTGCTTGAGGTTGAGTGAATGGGGAAAACAACAATAAATGCTTCTCAAAAAGAGTCCTTCACAAGCATAGGTTCTCCAAGGGAGAGAGACAATCCTCCAATAGGGAGGGAAACCTCACTAACATATAACTCCTGGTCAAAACCGATATTTCGAAACTTGGTGGTTTCTCCACAGTGACCGCGGAAAGTGGTAATTTGACTCCTCTGCCTTTTCAAGGTTTTAAAAAATGCAATCCCCGTAAAAGGGTTGGTGTGCACTACCAAGTTAATGTTATGTGAGTTAATCAGAACAAACCAACCAAAGTGCCAACTAAAGAAGCGAAAGACAATCATAAAAGAGCAACAAGCTAACATTTTCTTGTGAAAAAAAAAATATAAAAAGAAAACCTCTAAGACCCAGTGCTGAGGGCAAGTTCTTTGAATGAATCCGCAGGGACTAAAATACAACAAACTAATTAAATTCCAAGATAAAGGTACCACCGCACGTTCCAGCAACTTACAGAGCAGCTAGGTGTTCAGATGACTGCAAGAAATATTGAATTATAAACCAAGCTCTAGCTCATATATGTCTTAGATTGAAGAATAGGGGGAGATACTCATTCAAATCTGCATGTGGTAGATGAGTCCAGCCTAACTAACATTATTTCTTGAGTGGGTGAATGGGGAAAAAAAAAATACAAGCTTCTCAAAAAGAGCCTCAGCAAGCTTATGTTCTCCAAGGGGGAGAGAGACATCCTCCAATAGGGAGGGAAACCACTAACATATAACTCCTGGTCATATACCGATATTTCGAAACTTGGTGGTTTTCTCCTCAGTGACCGCGGAAAGTGGTAATTTGACTCCTCAGCCTGTTTCAGTTTAAGAAGAATGCAATCCCAGAAAAGGTTGGTGTGCAAATACCGTAGTATGTTTGTTGAGTTTTCAAAAAACCAACCAAAGGTGCCATCTAAGAAGCAAAAGAAAATCATAAAAGAGCAAAACAAGCTACATTTTCTTGTGAAAAGTAGAAAATATAAAAAGATAATCCTCTAAGACACAAGTGCTGAGGGCAAGTTCTTGGAATGAATCCGCAAGGGACTAAAATACAACAAACAATAAAAATTCCAAGGATAAGTACCGCACCGTTCCAGCAACTACAGAGCAGCTAGGTGTTGCAATGACTGCAAGAAATATTGAATTATAAACAAAGCTTGCTCTTATGTCTTAGATTGAAGAAATAGGGGGAGATACCCATCATATCTGCAGTGGTAGATGATTCTGCTACTAACAGTATGTGCTGAGTGGGTGAATGGGGAAAAATAAAATAAATGCATTCTCAAAATGAGCCTTCAGCAAGCTTATGTTCTCCAAGGGGGAGAGAGACATCCTCCAATAGGGAGGGAAACTCACTAACATATAACATCCTGGTCATATACCGATATTTCGAAACTTGGTGGTTTCTCCTCAGTGACCGCGGAAAGTGGTAATTTGACTCCTCTGCCATTTTCAATCTAAGACATAAGAGCAAGCTTTGTTTATAAATCAATATTTCTTGCAGTCATTGCAACACCTAGCTGCTCTGTAAGTTGCTGGAACGGTGCGGTACTTATCCTTGGAATTTATTAGTTTGTTGATATTTTAGTCCCTTGCGGATTCATTCCAAGAACTTGCCCTCAGCACTTGTGTCTTAGAGGATATCTTTTTAATTTTCTACTTTTCACAAGAAAATGTAGCTTGTTTTGCTCTTTTATGATTTTCTTTTGCTTCTTAGATGGCACCTTTGGTTGGTTTTTTGAAAACTCAACAAACATACTACGGTATTGCACACCAACCTTTTCTGGGATTGCATTCTTCTTAAAACTGAAAAGGCAGAGGAGTCAAATTACCACTTTCCGCGGTCACTGAGGAGAAACCACCAAGTTTCGAAATATCGGTATATGACCAGGAGT
>CM031601.1:2767031-2769531 GCA_018398815.1 Conus ventricosus
CCACACCACACCACATCACACACACACACACACACACACACACACACACACACACACACACACACACACACACAGACACACACACACACACACACACTCATTCACTGGATGCCTGCACTACTACTCATCGCCAAAACAAAGTAAGCCGCCGCAGCCCACATCTCCACCGCCCATAAGGAAATAGTCTGGAAGTTTTAACGTCGTTATTAACGAGGTTCAGATCCCTAATCACAAAGCTAGACATGGCCGAGGAACCAGCGAGAGAGCCCCAATGTTACACCCCAGAATGTCGCAATCCCACGATTTGTCGCAATGCGTCAAACCCTCGCGAGCTCCAATGCAGAAGGCGGATCGATCGTCACGTATTGTCGCGACTGCGATGATTACGCGTGGGGCTGCTGCTGCTCCCGTGTTCTGTCGAGATGTCCGATAGCGTGCGAGACGAAATTTTTTAAAATGACTTGTTACATCCAATCGATTTGTCTACAGATTCCTTTTCACAATTCTTAAGTTTTAATCTAGAAATGCCTTTCGTGTTTTTCCTCCCAGAGCAAACAATTATTTACATAAAAAAGATTGTTTCGTTTAAGAGAGAGAGAGAGAGAGAGAGAGAGAGAGAGAGAGAGAGAGAGAGAGAGAGAGAGAGATTTAATTACACTGAGAGAGAGTTTAATTACACTGTGTGTGTGAAAGAGAAAGAGAGAGAGAGAAAGAGAGAGAGAGAGAGAGAGAGAGAGAGAGAGAGAGAGAGAGAGAGAATTCAATTACACTGAGAGAGAGAGAGAGAGAGAGAGAGAGAGGAGGGAGCGTTGACAGATATTTCTAGCTTTTAAAAAAGAAACGAGAGCAAAGATACACTCATTGTGCCACCAAACGAAAGGATAACCAGATTACAAAGCGACTACCGGATTTAGACAGGTCACTCAGCCGAGAAATAAGCACTTACTTGGAGCTTTCAACAGACCTCCGTCCATCTTCGTCAGCGGCGGTGTTGCTACTGAGTGAACTGGAGTTCAGTGCCCACAACCACGGGTCGAACCCTGGTCATGTGACTGAACGATGAGGGTGTTGTACACCGATGGCAAGGTGTGTCTGCCCCGGTCCCGGTTGAGTGTGGGGCTGTTGGCGGCAATATGTATGGCTTCCTTCACCCCACACTGAAACCATCTATTGTCACGGTCGAGAACGCTGATGTTGTTAATATTCGAACTGATGTTGTTGGGCGTGTAGGTGGGCGCCTACTGGTGATGATTCCCTTTTGTGTTCTGTCAAGCGTTTTCGAAGGTTACAAAGCAAACCCAACGCGTTTCGATGTAGTTGGTCTTCTTCAGGCAAGACAAAGTTAATAACATATAAGACAATGAAAACAAAGGACGAACAGACAATCACTTGTCTCTTCGAACTGGGTGCCAAAACGTTTGTTTTGAATTTATATAATTATAAGGTCTTGCCTGAAGAAGACCAAATAGGTCGAAACGCGTTTGTTTTGTAATTTGTTTGTTGTTTCGTTTGGCGGCGCAGTAATCCTGTCTTTGCTCTTGTTTGAATATCCGCCTGTGGTCACCACATGTAGAACGGACCTGCCTGTGGTCACCACATGTAGAACGGACCTGCCTGTGGTCACCACATGTGGAACGGACCTGCCTGTGGTCACCACATGTGGAACGGACCTGCCTGTGGTCACCACATGTAGAACGGACCTGCCTGTGGTCACCACATGTGGAACGGACCTGCCTGTGGTCACCACATGTGGAACGGACCTGCCTGTGGTCACCACATGTGGAACGGACCTGCCTGTGGTCACCACATGTGGAACGGACCTGCCTGTGGTCACCACATGTGGAACGGACCTGCCTGTGGTCACCACATGTGGAACGGACCTGCCTGTGGTCACCACATGTGGAACGGACCTGCCTGTGGTCACCACATGTGGAACGGACCTGCCTGTGGTCACCACATGTGGAACGGACCTGCCTGTGGTCACCACATGTGGAACGGACCTGCCTGTGGTCACCACATGTGGAACGGACCTGCCTGTGGTCACCACATGTGGAACGGACCTGCCTGTGGTCACCACATGTGGAACGGACCTGCCTGTGGTCACCACATGTGGAACGGACCTGCCTGTGGTCACCACATGTGGAACGGACCTGCCTGTGGTCACCACATGTGGAACGGACCTGCCTGTGGTCACCACATGTGGAACGGACCTGCCTGTGGTCACCACATGTGGAACGGACCTGCCTGTGGTCACCACATGTGGAACGGACCTGCCTGTGGTCACCACATGTGGAACGGACCTGCCTGTGGTCACCACATGTGAACGGACCTGCCTGTGGTCACCACATGTGGAACGGACCTGCCTGTGGTCACCACATGTGGAACGAACCTTATAATAAAGAAATCAAATATTCAGACAACGTGTGTGCTATCGTCATAAATTTTCAAAAATTGCGATCAACTGTAGAAACGTCACGCATGTATTGCTGCTACTGCGACA
>CM031601.1:2777031-2779531 GCA_018398815.1 Conus ventricosus
CGACTGATGTTATGTGGTCTGACGAGTTTCGGCGTGGCATGTGTGCAATTCATCGTTGTCATTTCTCTGGGGCTTTTGAACCAGCAACAACGCTGCTTGGTTGAATTGATGATTGAATCGGCATTAGCGAAAACAGGCGATGTTTTGGGAAGTGAGGTCATCCATATATGAGTTATCTACTCCTGATCTTGGAAAACGATTGTGATTGGACCATGTAAGCACCACGGAAAGGGGAAGATAACCCCGCACACAACACAGTTCTACTCTGCCAACTTGAAGGTGTTTTATTTTTTTTAGTATTATTTATTTTTATTAATCTATTTATTCATCTTTTCGGATCACGATTCGGAATGATGATAATTGCAGTGTTTGTAGCACAATTAAAGACAGTCTTGATGGCATGCTTTGGAAAGAAGTATATCTCCATTTCTTTTGGAAGACATTTACAGATCTGATCAGAGAAAAATGTGCAAATGCGGAGAACATGAGACTTACTGAATCATTCGTCTTGCTAGGTTTTGACGTAAACATCTTGATAGACAGCGTTTCTGATTTCGTTTCATTACAGGCATTACAAATATCTATGTAAATTGAATGGCAGCCCACCCACAAATAATAGCCTTTATGAAAAACATTCGAGCGTCGATACAAAATTGAAGAATAAAATGCTTAGCCTATATACAATCCAATGAGGTTTCGTATGGAAACCGTTATTCGCTGGCATTTGAATGTTTTAACGTTTTTTTTTGGTTTTTTTTTGGTTTTTTTTTGGTTTTTTTTTGTTTTTTTTTGTTATTGATGCTGTTACTATCCACAAATGAACACTGTGGAATGCTATATGTGATTCTGCTAAAATGGAAACAAAGCTTGCAACGTCTTTTTTGAGTGCTCGTATTATTGATATTGTTGATAACACCGAGGCCATTTCAAGATGTTTGATTATATGTGGAAAATGGAACCAAAACATCACTAAGACATTTCCCCGAAGTCGGACTGTGGCTGCCCATGTGGCGGGGTAATCAAAAACGGTCACACACGTAATGTTCTCATCCCCAGCTGATGCATTTGTACCCTTAGTGTTCAAGTACTTCGGCTGTTTGGATGATCCCTGGAGTCTTTTAGCTAGGGTACGACAACAACAACACATTCAACCATCTGCCTGCCTGCCTGTCTGCCTGTCTGTCTGTCTGTTTCTCTCTCTCTCTGATATCAGTATAATGACTTTAAAATGGCACTTAATATACAGTATTTTTCTTTCCTTTTAGTATTTTACGCGAATGCAAAAAAAAAGGAAAAAAAAAGAAGAAAAAAAAAGGAAAAAAAAGAAGAAAAAAAAAGAAAAAAGAAAAACAAAAATCCAACACTCGGCTTAACGATCTCAGGGTCGTGGTAGATCCGATCTGCGGTTGAAACCGTGTTTCGACCCATCAAGCCTAAAAACTTGCTGTCTGCGAGTTTCATAGAGCGGCCCACAGAGGTAGATGGTGTTCACCGAGCTGAGACAGTGGTCAGTCATGCCACACGCCGCAGACGTTGCCAGCCCACACCAACACACACTGCTGGGACATTCGCACACCTGACCTTTCACCTCACTTCATGCGCGCGCACTCTGCACGAATGCTAACATTCAGACGAAGTAATTGACAAATCTTAAATAAATGTTAGCGAACCGCCAAGAGAAACGCCTACCTTGCGCTGAAGAGACCAAAACTAAGTGACTAAACTCGTTCATTTTCGTTGTCCTGTTTGTTTGTGTCTTGCCTGAAGAAGACCTAAGAGGTCGAAACGCGTCGTGTTTTGTCTTGTGACTCGTTTGTCCACGTTTCTCTGGGCGGTTCGCTAACATTTATTTAAGATTTGTTTAGTTTTCCGCCTGCAGTCGTCTCACTTTGCAGCTAGAAGTAATTGACGTCAGATCACTATAGAATAACACTGAAGCAGCGGTCAGACGTTAGCAGTAAGACAGTAACGCTTTAATTTCAAATGTAGACAGATACCTGCCCATAAACTTGAGCATACAGCCTAACTGACATAATATGCGTACCGTTATCTATCGTCGCCGTACAGGAGGAGCAACCTACTCGTACGTCCTTTCACTCCAGCTCACACCTGACAAAACGTGTTTTTCCACGTTCAGCCCCCATTTTAGGTATAGTCGTCCGCCCGCTTCTTCTTCTTCTTTGTGTGTGTATTTCAGTCTTTTCAATTCTCTGCCTGTTTGAAAATAATGAACACTCTGTGTGACCAAATTTGTGTCTCGATCGACGTCAGTGAGCCAATCGCCATTATTTTTGAGAGGGGAAAGTGAGCCTCGCATGGGTTATCTACTCCTGATCCGGGAAAGCGATTTTTGATCGGACAATTGCAAGCAATATTGGTAGGGGAAGATAACCCGAATTGAACTCTGCTCTAATCTGCCAACTGTCCACTCGCGATATAGTGGATAGGTTCGGCCAATGCTTGAAACCGTGTTCATCAGCTCGTCAAGCCCTGGAAGTTA
>CM031601.1:2802713-2807713 GCA_018398815.1 Conus ventricosus
ATGAGAGCGGGGGAGGGGGAGGGGGGAGGGGGAGAGGGGGGGGGGCGGAACAGCTCAGTGGAAGAGTGCCGGACTCGTAATCTTGGGGTTGCGGGTTCGAATCTCCGCCGGGCCGTTTCGGTACAGGGGGATTTTTCCCTCAGAGTTAACATTGGTTCTGACTCCATTCCCCATACATTCCTTCGAATGAGACTATAAACCGAGGTTCTGTGTGTGAACGCACGCATAGCATCTTGCACACACGTCAAATCCCATCACCAACTTTCGGAAGAGAAGGCCAGTTTGGCCGTTGGTATGGATGACACGTTACACATAGCATGCACCTTCCCCGAAGTTAGAGTATGGCTGCCTTAATGGTGGGATAAGAAAACGGCCATACACACAAAACTCCACTCCCTATACAGGGGATGTCCGCAGGAGTATCAGCCTGCGTACGCAGAAGAAGAAGTATGAGAGCGAGACACAAGGGCTAATCCAGATTAAGGTGCCAGACCACTGTTGCTGACAGGAAGAGAAAGACAACCAGGTGGGGAGAAACAGAGGGACCGTTACGGTGCTATACAAATGGATGGATCATTACGTAAGAATTCGTAGTGTGCATTGTTCTCCCTACCTACCAAGTGAGATCAAGTTAAACTGATAAAGATCATTTTAGAATTGCTTGAACAAAATAGAAGATTAGGCGCCTGCCTTCGCTTCAGATAGCTTTTTGATTAGATTGGAAGTAAAATCTTAAAGACTGCCGTGTTTAAAATGATAGTAATTCGTTTTATGTTACATTTAGTCTATAATCATATCAAATGGACAATTTAAGGGAATTTGGGTTGGGTTTCATCATCATCAAACAGGCCAGCAGTCCGCAAGAACCCATTGTTTCGGTTGTTTTCGATCGTGGTTGATAGCGTTCGTTTCCAACAAACGTTGCAGAGTCCAGTAAGTACTTGAATGCGTTCTCAAGCCCACTGTATAGTGGCTCGTTTTCATGGTAACCATGGAACGACATAAAAAGGGATGCACATTCACCAATCAATCTAGCCAGATTAAAGTGTGACCGCATTGCAGTGATTACAGTTCAGTCCATGGCTGTAAGAAGAAGAACTGCTGTGAACGAGCTGGAAAACAAAAGCGGTTAGGGAACTTTGGTTTAGATAAACACGCATCGTTTTCAGGTTAATTTTAAAATAGAAGGAATAGAAGGACCGTGAATACCAATATGCTGTCGCTTTGACGTAGATTCTGACGTCAATTAATCTGGAAGGACCAAAGTGGTACAGGTCAGCCGGCTAAATACAGATGATGATTATATTTACGGAGATCACAGACTGTCTGTTTTCTTTTGGGGGGGGGGGGGGGGGGGGGGGGGGGGGGGAGTTGACGTCGGCGTCGTACCGTGGGCTTCGTTGGCGCCCGACACAATGGCTTTCTTCTTTGTGCCGTTCCTTCCGCCCATCCCTCGCTTCCATTTCCTTTTTTCCCTCACATTTTGTGTGTTTTTGTTGTTGTTGTTGTCGTCGTCATCGTCGTCGTCGTCGTTGTCGTCGTTGTCGTTGTTGTTGTCTCATCTTCCCTGTCGTCTCCATGGCGTTTGTTCGCGCCACACATTGTGGCTACACATAGCCACACCCAGCCACGTAGGATGAAACAAGCAGCCAACAACCAGGTAGCGGCAGTTCAAATTTTCGGTTTATTGAACCTTCCTCAATAAAACAAAAAAAAAAACCTGACAACTTCAGGCAAATCACAACTCCTCTTATACACACTGAGTGCTGCTCACCCTGCATTCACTCACCCCACCCCCACCCCCACCCCAAAAAAGTTAACAGTAGTCACTAAAATGAATGACAGCTCTCCCTTTAAAAACTTTGTGAGTAAAAAAAAAAACATATTGTACATCCAGCTAGTCATGTGAAGTCGTGTTTCCAGCACCGTCGCTGTGCAAGTCGTCCGCCATCAGGCAACCTACCAGAGGAGACACTGCATTGTCGTGGTGGAGGCACTTCGAGTGAGGGTCTGTTTTGACCCAACACACGTAGATCACTTACCAGTTCAATCCTTTGTTGGTTACAAGCGGATAGTAGGTCTTACAGACAGGCTGAGTGGATGTTTCGCTCCCTTCTACCCCTTTTCACGCTGGGCAGGTCATGTAGTTGGCATGCCAGACCATCGGCTGCCAAAGAAACTATTGTTTGGCGAACTACAACAAGGAAAACGCTCTCATGGAGGCCAGAGGAAGCGTTTCAAAGACAGCCTCAAATCTTCCCTGAAGGCCTTCAACATCAGCCACACAACATGGGAGCAGACTGCCCAGGACAGAGACGGGTGGCGATCAGTTGTCCGCAAAGGTTCAGAGACCTGTGAAAGCAACAGAATTGCTGCAGCTGAGCAGCGCAGGATGATCAGGAAGACCAGTGTCAACAGATCTCCAGCTGCCGCCACCATCCCCTGTCCATACTGTGATAGATCTTTCCGGGCGCAGATCGGCCTGACCAGCCATCTACGCACTCACCCCGATCCCAGGATGACCAGATGGTCTTTAGACGTCGTCTCGACGGACAAACAACAACAACGATCATCTCAGTGCCGCCATTCCAACACCGCTCATTCTGATTCCGCTGTACACAGCCACAGCTCACAGCCAGGCTCATCCCGACACAGCCACACCTCACAGCCAGGCTCATCCCGTTGTAGGCCCAGCATCACACCTCACAGCCAGGCTCATCCCGTTGTAAGCCCAGCATCACAGCTCACAGCCAGGCTCATCCCGTTGTAAGCCCAGCATCACACCTCACAGCCAGGCTCATCCCGTTGTAAGCCCAGCATCACAGCTCACAGCCAGGCTCATCCCGTTGTAAGCCCAGCATCACAGCTCACAGCCAGGCTTATCCGTTGTAAGCCCAGCATCACAGCTCACAGCCAGGCTCATCCCGTTGTAAGCCCAGCATCACAGCTCACAGCCAGGCTCATCCCGTTGTAAGTCCAGCATCACAGCTCACAGCCAGGCTCATCCCGTTGTAAGCCCAGCATCACAGCTCACAGCCAGGCTCATCCCGTTGAAAGCCCAGCATCACACCTCCCAGCCAGGCTCATCCCGTTGTAAGCCCAGCATCACAGCTCACAGCCAGGCTCATCCCGTTGTAAGCCCAGCATCACAGCTCACAGCCAGGCTCATCCGTTGTAAGCCCAGCATCACAGCTCACAGCCAGGCTCATCCCGTTGTAAGCCCAGCATCACCTCACAGCCAGGCTCATCCTGTACACAGCCACAGCTCACAGCCAGGCTCATCCCGTTGTAAGCCCAGCATCACAGCTCACAGCCAGGCTCATCCCGTTGTAGGCCCAGCATCACCTCACAGCCAGGCTCATCCCGTTGTAAGCCCAGCATCACTCGCTTGGCCACTGTCAGTGAGGAGTCTCCAAGAGGTCACCCTGAAGAGGAAGACCCTGAACACTGATAATTGTAAGTGAGGTGTCGGTGTATACGTCTCATGTCCAAGGGACTTGGAAATGAAGGTTTATGGAACAGTGCAGAGGTAACACACAAGGGGGCTGTTCTTCTCTACCTCTGGACAAGACTTGATCTCTGTTCTGAGTGGAAAACGGCAAGGAACGACCGAAGATGCATTCAACCAACATGATGAAATAACTTGTATTCCATTTATAGCATCTGTTACTCCCGGGTTTATTGGATTGTCCCACATCACTGATGATCTATATAAAGAAAAGTCTAAATATTGCTATCTAAATGTAAACCATACTTTGTATAAACCATGCATTACTAACATTGCAACTGTAAAATTTCCACACACACAATAAAAAAACAAAATTGCTAGATTGTTATAAAATTGTCAGTATCGATATCGTAAATGCGTGTGATGCTTTGTTCAGATGCACGTAAAGATCACTAAGTGCATGCCTTAACTGCTATTTATCGTGTAACATCATCTCGAACGCAGAGACATGAAAGAAAACCCAGCGAACTCAACTCCGAAGTCAACCAAATAAAACAGATCGTAACTCTGACGGCTCACAGGACCCCGGAAGTTTCAATTCAAAGAGGTGATAAATTTCACGCTACGCTGGGCCAAGGTGACTTTATGGCCGGCTGTTATCACCATGGAGGCAGAGTATGGGAGCTTTCAAGCATCAGAAAGTCATGATCACGGTTTCGGCTGTGAAAATTGTAATTACCGACAAGAACACGATGATAGTTACTTGTAAGAAAACGTTAATTTGACGTACAACAGTAACTATGACATTGAAATAGCCCCTTTCACACGAAAACTTTTTTTTCACTAATTCTGACGTTGTTCAGATATTAGACACTTAATTAAAGTAAAGGAAGCAGATTTATGACTCTTCAAAGCCGTCAAAAGTGAAAACAGCTAATTA
The DNA here is from genome assembly GCA_018398815.1 of Conus ventricosus. Lineage (NCBI taxonomy): Eukaryota > Metazoa > Mollusca > Gastropoda > Neogastropoda > Conidae > Conus > Conus ventricosus. The sequence goes on from CM031601.1 coordinate 2,807,102, forward strand.
GGGGAGTTACTTCCGGCTTCCTGCATTCTCTGTCTTTTGCAAAGTTGTCTTTGAAAGTACACAGTCTTTGCTGCGCTTTCAATGATAATACCAGTGCATTTGCACAATAGTCACAGTTTAGCTGTTTTCAATAGCTGTACTCACTATTTCTCATGGTGGTCAAGTCTGACCGCCAATGCAGGCCAAAGTGCAAGAAAACGAGCAGTAATTGGCTTGTGTGTGTGTGTGGTGTGTGTGTGTGTGTGTGTGTGTGTGTGTGTGTGTGTGTGTGTGTGTGTGTGTTGTGTGTGAAAACAGTAATTACCACTGTTTTCTTGCAGAAATACACACACACACACACACACACACACACACACACACACACACACACACACACACACACACACACACACACACACACACACACACGTGTGTATATATATATATATATATGGAGAAATAAACAGCTTCCCAAGACAGACAGCTTGACGGCTGACTTTCCTTCTCCAACTGTCTAGCAACACCGACTGTGTGTCTGTTATGTCTGTCTCTGTCCCGATTGGCCTCAACAGGAAGAACGCGTTTCGACTGGCGCAGAGACGGGGTAGGTGCATTATGGGACTAGAAATAGTG
>CM031601.1:2812713-2822713 GCA_018398815.1 Conus ventricosus
CTTAGAGCTTGCTGCACGTCCATCTTTGGTTTCCACTCGACACTCAGCTCTCACCTGTGGCTCCATGTAACTGTTAGCCTGCCACAACACCCACGTCGCGGACAACAGCTCTGACAGGCTGGCAGAACACGTCCCGGACAACAGCTCTGACAGGCTGGCACAACACGTCCCGGACAACAGCTCTGACAGGCTGGCAGAACCAGGTGAGGGTAGAGGACGGGTCTCAAACCTCGGTGAGACAGGGAGGGCTCGTCTACCTGAGACAGGGATTGTCTACCTGAGACAGGGATTGTCTACCTGAGACAGGGATTGTCTACCTGAGACAGGGATTGTCTACCTGAGACAGGGATTGTCTACCTGAGCATGTGAAGACTGGACTCGGCGGACTGCGCGGAGAAAATCGCCAAATGATTCAACGGGCAGAAAGGCGACACCCAGCACTGCATTGTGCAGTGCACAGAGCATGGTCAGACACAGAAGACATCATGGTCATCCACTGCATCTGACTCCCAGCACTGCATTGTGCAGTGCACAGAGCATGGTCAGACACAGAAGACATCATGGTCATCCACTGCATCTGACACCCAGCACTGCATTGTGCAGTGCACAGAGCATGGTGAGGCACAGAAGACATCATGGTCATCCACTGCATCTGACACCCAGCACTGCATTGTGCAGTGCACAGAGCATGGTGAGACACAGAAGACATCATGGTCATCCACTGCATCTGACTCCTCCGTCTCCAGCCGTCTTGACCTGTCTGTGTACGTCTTGCTGCTGGACTCAGATGGTTGTGGACGAGAGAGTGAGGTCGACGAATTGCCCAGCTCCTCCTCACTTTAAACAAAGTCACTGTGCAGGTCGCTTCTGTCATCATCATCATCATCATCATCAACCACCCATCCATCCATCCACTTTTCATTACTTGTTACAAGTGTCGCTGGGTCATCACTACTGTTTACTACCTGTTGCTATATATGTCGCTCAGTCATCACTACTATTTACTGTTTGTTACTCTACGTGTTATTCTGCCAGTACTACTGCTTACTACTACTTACTACTTTATATGTCTTTCAGTTATCACTACTTCTTACCACTTGTTACTTACTATATGTGTCGCTCCGTTATCACTACCACTTACCACTTGTTACCACATGTGTTGTTGAGTCATCACTACCACTTACCACTTGTTACCACATGTGTTGTTGAGTCATCACTACCACTTACTACTTGTTACCACATGTGTCGTTCAGTCATCACTACCACTTACTACTTGTTGCCACATGTGTCGTTCAGTCATCACTACCACTTACTACTTGTTGCCACATGTGTCGTTCAGTCATCACCACCACTTACTACTTGTTGCCACATGTGTCGTTCAGTCATCACTACCACTTACTACTTGTTACCACATGTGTCGTTCAGTCATCACTACCACTTACTACTTGTTACCACATGTGTTGTTCAGTCGTCACCACTGCTTACTACTTGCAGCCAACTGCGGCGTTCAGATAACACTGTGACCTACTACTTGTCACTTCATGTTCTAATACATACTGGTTGCGTGTGTCGTTCAGTCATCGTTTCCACTTACTTCTTACTACATGTGACATCCAGTCATCATTCCTACTTAATAATAATAATAATGAAATGTTATATGCGCCCTGTCTCTGATGAGCTCAAAGCGCTTACAAAGTGTGAATAGAATAGAAGCATAAACTACAATAAACAGCTGTATTCAAGCCAAAGATAGAAAGAAAATAGAGGCAACCTTCATAAATATTAAGCAAGAAATAAACAAGTCGCAAATATCTCACATAATTAAAATCACTCTATGACATGATGAATCTCTAACATACAAAATGCAAACGTACTTACTACTTGTGACATGTGTCACCCAGTCATCATTCTTACGTACTATTTATCATATGTGTCATCCAGTCATCATTCTTACGTACTATTTGTCATATGTGTCATCCAGTCATCATTCCTACTTACTACTTGTTATATGTTTCCGCATCCAGTTCATGACTCCCATATGCCCTTCTATTGCCAATTCTCATCATTTTTCCCTGGCGCTGGCGGGATTCGAACCCACAACGTTTTGGATGGGTGGGCGTCTCAAGGCGTGCCTTTTCAGATGGATGTCTTACCCCACTGCTAACAGGACACCTGTTCTAAGTTGGGAACATTTAAGCCTTATGAAGTTCACTTTGTTCCTCCTCGACCAGGTCCAGCTGGAACTCTTTTCAGCTGCCTCTGCCATTGCCTTCAGGGTTCTGGTCCTCTTCTTACCTGAAATCTCGAGCTGTTTCCTGGGGTCATAGGCTGATGTGCCTACAAATCCCCATCAAACCAACTTCTATGGCGAAGACCCCGGTCTGGAAGCTGGATTCCTTCAAGCTGCTCGCTAGACTGGCACACTTCTCAGTCTTGATCCTTGGAGATCTGCTTGTGTAGAATGAAGCGTTGGCTGACGGCTTTGCTTTGTGTTGTCGTGCTGAATCTGGGGATTATACACACGAGCTGCAGGTACTGTCGTCTGGTGAGCCGATCCAACTTGTAGGTGCGCATGTGTCACCACACTTACGTATCTTGTAGGTGCGCATGTGTCACCACACTTACGTATCTTGTAGGTGCGCATGTGTCACCACACTTACGTATCTTGTAGGTGCGCATGTGTCACCACACTTACGTATCTTGTAGGTGCGCATGTGTCACCACACTTACGTATCTTGTAGGTGCGCATGTGTCACCACACTTACTTATCCTGGCTGTTCGGGCGATCACGTTTCGTGGTAAGTATTTAAGAAAAGGGTATTTTAAAAAAAAAAAAAAAAAGAAAGAAAAGGTAAAAAAAAAACATAGGGAAAGGTAAAAAAAAAAAAAGGTAGGTAAATGTATAATGACAAGTTTAAAAAAAACGTTAGGGAAAAGGTTGAAAAAGGAATGGGAAAAGAGAACATAGGGAAAGGAGAAAATGGGGGGAAGGTTAGGGGGGGGGGGGGGGGGGGAGTTGAGCAGGTAGACAAAAGTAGAAGAAAAAAAACCAAACAGATAAAAACACAAAGGGAAAAATAAAAACATGTACAAAGATTAAGGAACCACAGACAAAAAAGGAGGGTGGGGTGGGGGTGGGTGTTTTATGTGTGTGAAAAAGTTGAGAAAAGCATCAAAAGGTAAGGACATGTTGACAGAGTATATGAGAAAAGATTTTTTAGTGTAAGAAGGGCATAGAAAGGGAGTGGGAAATGTAAGAAAAGATAAGCAAAGTCTAAAAAGACTGGTGAAGGAGGGGAACGTGTAATCGAAGATAAATGCAGAAAAAGGAGGCCGGAATATCTCAGTGGTAGAGCACCGGACTCGTAATCTTGGTGATCCTAGGGTTGCGGGTTCGAATCTCCGCCGGGCCGTTTCGGTACAGGGGAATTTTTTTCCCACGGAGTTCACACTGGTTCTGACTCCATTTCCCATACAGTCCTTCGAATGAGACTATAAACCGAGGTTCCGTGTGTCAACGCACGCATAACATCTTGCACACACGTAGAATCCCATCACCAACTTTCGGAAGAAAGAATCCCATCACCAACTTTCGGTTTAGCTGTTCGTATGGATGACACGTTACACACAGCATGCACCTTCCCTAAAGCTGAAATATGGCTGACTTAATGGCGGGATTTAAAAAAGAGCGGTCATACACACACACAACTCCACTCCCCTTGTTGGGTAAATGGGATAAATCCTTGCCTGTCTATACAGGGAGTGTCCGCAGGAGTATCAGCCTGCGTAGGCATGAAGAAGAAGAAGAAGAAGAAGAAGAAAGGCAGCGAAAAAAAAGGGCGGGGAAAACATGAGGGGAAAAAAACAGGAAGAACTTTAAAAAATAAAAATAAAAAAAATAAAAAAAGAGGGTTGTTGAAAAGAAGAACTTAGTGCCGCTTGAACTCCACTCATTCCGACATCCTGCTGACGGACTAAAATTAGACCTCAGCAACTAGGTCAGCACGACCTAGGCTCTTCAAGTTTTTACAGCCCCGCCATCTCCTACAGGGCTCATTTGCAGGATAAATGCCACACAATGCCAGCCGACTTTCCACCATCTTAATTGATCAGAAGAAAGATAATGACAATGACGAGGCAGACGATTTTTATGGCCCGTTTCATCTCTCCGGGGGCCTCCCGTGTCGTGTTTGTTGTTGACGTGTCGCAATTGGAAGATGGCCGGGAGGGGTTGGGGGGGGGGGGGGGGGGGGGGGGAGGGAGGGGGAAAGGGGTAGTGGTGGAGCGTGGTGGGGGGTGGGGTGAGGGGTTGATACGATGGAAAGAGAAAGTGGTGATAGTGATTGTAGAACAAAAGCTGAACGATCGTTGTTGAAAGTTAAAAAAAATAGTTGGTCGTAAAGATCCGTGCAGTAATGGAAGGCAGCGGACGCAGAATGACACTTAGGAGCATACAGCGCAGTGCAGCAAAGACATTGACTACCACTACGGCTGCTGCTGCTGCTGCAACTACTGCTACTGCTGCTACTACTACTATTACTACTATTACAACTATTACAACTATTACAACTACTACTACTACTATTGCTGTTGCTGCTACTCCTGCTACCACTACTACTGTTACCACTTCTGCTATTAATGCTGCTACTGCTGCTGCTACTACTCCTGCTACCACTACTACTGCTACTACTTCTGCTATTAATGCTGCTGCTGCTGCTACTACTACTACTACACCCGCTGCTGCTGCTGCTGCTGCTAATGCTGCTGCTGCTGATGCTGATCATGATGATGATCATGATGATGACACTGCTGTCCGTAGCTGCTGCCGCCACTACTGCTGCAAAGATTAATGATTAATGATGATGACTATATTATCAATGACGATAAGAAAGATGACAATCATGACAAGACATGAAGAAAGGTACGGACGTCTGTACATTACAGATAGCGTTCGTCGCACAAACAGCCGGTGTCGTATATAATACTGTCGCTCATAAAATCGTGTCGCAGCGACAGTATTTCCCGGGAAATACTGCATTTTATGGACAGCTACAATATTCTATGGGACATTTTTCGTGAAAAGTTGTCGCGCGACATTTTTTTCCAGCAATTATTGTCGCTGCAACAATATTTCACGTGAAATGCTATCGCTGCGATACAATTCCACGGCGACAGTATTATATACGACACCGGCACTAGTCTGATAAGACAGGCAGCATGTTCTGGGCACTCGCTGCCTTTGACGACACCGGCACTAGTCTGATAAGACAGGCAGCATGTTCTGGGCACTCGCTGCCTTTGACGACACCGGCACTAGTCTGATAAGACAGGCAGCATGTTCTGGGCACTCGCTGCCTTTGACGACACCGGCACTAGTCTGATAAGACAGGCAGCATGTTCTGGGCACTAGTCTGATAAGACAGGCAGCATGTTCTGGGCACTCTGATAAGACAGGCAGCATGTTCTGGGCACTCTGATAAGACAGGCAGCATGTTCTGGGCACTCTGATAAGACAGGCAGCATGTTCTGGGCACTCGCTGCCTTTGGAACTTCCCTGTTCTGCCACTCGTTTTGACTTCTATGATGTTGACTGTCTGATTCTTTGTTTGTTTGTTTGTTTGTTTGTTTGTTTGTTTGTTTGTTTGTTTGTTTGTTTGTTTGTTTTTTATTTGTTTTCTGCCTTACCGGTTCATTCATCTTTTGTTTAAGAGTCCACGTGCAATCCTGATGTTCCTTTTGTTTAGACTACTGCAGTCGACAGCTGGACATTGCGGATTGAAACCCTCTACACTGGGCACTAGCTGTCCAATCTGCAGAGAAAACCCCTACACTGGGCACTAGATGTCCAATCTGCAGACAAAAAACCCTACACTGGGCACTAGATGTCCAATCTGCAGAGAAACCCCTACACTGGGCACTAGCTGTCCAATCTGCAGAGAAAACCCCTACACTGGGCACTAGATGTCCAATCTGCAGACAAAAACCCCTACACTGGGCACTAGATGTCCAATCTGCAGAGAAACCCTACACTGGGCACTAGATGTCCAATCTGCAGAGAAACCCCTACACTGGGCACTAGATGTCCTATCTGCAGAGAAAACCCCGACATGGGCACTAGATGTCCAATCTGCAGAGAAACCCTACACTGGGCACAAGATGTCCAATCTGCAGAGAAACCCCTAACTGGGCACTAGATGTCCAATCTGCAGAGAAAAACCCTACACTGGGCACTAGATGTCCAATCTGCAGAGAAACCCCTACACTGGGCACTAGATGTCCAATCTGCAGAGAAACCCATACACTGGGCACTAGCTGTGTAGTCTGCAGAGAAAACCCATACACTGGGCACTAGCAGTCCAATCTGCAGAGAAAACCCCTGTACTGGGCATTAGCTGTAAAGTCTGCAGAGAAAACCCTGTACCGGGCGCTAGCTGTAAAGTCTGCAGAAATGGAACCTGTACTGGGCACTAACTGTGTAATCTGCAGAGAAAACCCCTGTACTGGGCACTAGCTGTACAGCCTGCAAAGAAAACCTCTGTACGGGCACTGGTTGTACAGTCTGCAGATAAAACTCTTGTTACTGTGCACTAGCTGTACAGTCTGCAGAGAAAACCCCTGTACTGGGCACTAGCTGTACAGTCTGCAGAAAATAAACCCTGTACTGGCCACTAGCTGTACAGTCTGCAGGGGAAAACCCCTGTACTGGGCACTGGCTGTAGAGTCTGTAGAGAAAACCACTGTACTGGGCACTAGCTGTACAGTCTGCAGAGAAACCCCTGTACTGGGCACTAGCTGTGTAGTCTGCAGATAAAACCCCTGTACTGGGCACTAGCTGTACAGTCTGCAGAGAAATCCCTTGTACTGGGCACTAGCTGTGTAGTCTGCAGAGAAAACCCCTGTACTGGGCACTAGCTGTAGAGTCTGCAGAGAAATCCCTTGTACTGGGCACTAGCTGTGTAGTCTGCAGAGAAAACCCCTGTACTGGGCACTAGCTGTACAGTCTGCAAAGAAAACCCCTGTACTGGGCACTAGCTGTAGAGTCTGCAGAGAAAACCCCTGTACTGGGCACTAGCTGTACAGTCTACAGAGAAATCCCTGTACTGGGCACTAGCTTTTAGAGTCTGCAGAGAAATCCCCTGTACTAGGCACTAGCTGTAGAGTCTGTAGAGAAAACCCCTGTACTGGGCACTAGCTGTACAGTCTGCAGAAAAAAACCCTGTACTGGCCACTAGCTGTACAGTCTGCAGAGAAAACCCCTGTACTGGGCACTGGCTGTAGAGTCTGTAGAGAAAACCACTGTACTGGGCACTAGCTGTACAGTCTGCAGAGAAATCCCTGTACTGGGCACTAGCTGTGTAGTCTGCAGATAAAACCCCTGTACTGGGCACTAGCTGTACAGTCTGCAGAGAAATCCCTTGTATCTGGGCACTAGCTGTGTAGTCTGCAGAGAAAACCCCTGTACTGGGCACTAGCTGTAGAGTCTGCAGAGAAATCCCTTGTACTGGGCACTAGCTGTGTAGTCTGCAGAGAAAACCCCTGTACTGGGCACTAGCTGTACAGTCTGCAAAGAAAACCCTGTACTGGGCACTAGCTGTAGAGTCTGCAGAGAAAACCCCTGTACTGGGCACTAGCTGTACAGTCTACAGAGAAATCCCCTGTTACTGGGCACTAGCTTTTAGAGTCTGCAGAGAAATCCCCTGTACTAGGCACTAGCTGTAGAGTCTGTAGAGAAAACCCCTGTACTGGGCACTAGCTGTACAGTCTGCAGAGAAAACCCTTTACACTGGGCATTAGCTGTACAGTCTGCAGAGAAAACCCTGTACTGGGCACTAGCTGTAGAGTCTGTAGGGAAAACCCTGTACTAGGCACTAGCTGTAGTCTGCAGAGAAAACCCCTGTACTGGGCACTAGCTGTACAGTCTGCAGAGAAAAACCCTGTACTGGGCACTAGCTGTGTAGTCTGTAGAGAAACCCCTGTACTGGGCACTAGCTGTGTAGTCTGTAGTGAAAACCCCTGTACTGGGCACTAGCTGTGTAGTCTGCAGAGAAAACCCCTGTACTGGGCACTAGCTGTGTAGTCTGTAGTGAAAACCCTGTACTGGGCACTAGCTGTGTAGTCTGTAGAGAAAACCCCTGTACTGGGCACTAGCTGTGTAGTCTGTAGTGAAAACCCCTGTACTGGGCACTAGCTGTGTAGTCTGTAGTGAAAACCCCTGTACTGGGCACTAGCTGTAGAGTCTGTAGAGAAACCCTGTACTGGGCACTAGCTGTGTAGTCTGTAGTGAAAACCCTGTACTGGGCACTAGCTGGACAGTCTGCAGAGAAAACCCCTGTACTGACACTAGCTGGACAGTCTGCAGAGAAAACCCCTGTACTGGGCACTAGCTGTGTAGTCTGTAGAGAAAACCCCTGTACTGGGCACTAGCTGTGTAGTCTGCAGATAAACCCCTGTACTGGGCACTAGCTATGTAGTTGCAGAGAAAACCTCTGTACTGGGCTGGCTATGCAGCCTGCAGACGAAATCCCTGTACTGGGCTGGCTATGCAGCCTGCAGACGAAATCCCTGTACTGGGCTGGCTATGCAGCCTGCAGACGAAATCCCTGTACTGGGCTGGCTATGCAAGCCTGCTGACGAAATCCCTGTACTGGGTGGCTATGCAAGCCTGCTGACAAAATCCCTGTACTGAGCTGGCTATGCAAGCCTGCAGACAAAATCCCTGTACTGGGTGGCTATGCAAGCCTGCAGACAAAATCCTGTACTGGGCTGGCTATGCAAGCCTACAGACAAAATCCCTGTACTGGGCTGGCTATGCTAGCCTGCAGACAAAATCCCTGTACTGGGCTGGCTATGCAAGCCTGCAGACAAAATCGTTGGACAGTGCACCAATTGTACAGTTTGTTGGGCTGATAGGCAACAAGGCTTTAGGAAGAATAGTGGGTGACAGAGAGATGCAGGTCACGAAGGCATCTAATCATGTTAGTGGCAAGGTAATGGGACTCAGACTGTTAAGAGGTGGCATCGTAAAGACTTCGAGCGTTGCTCTTCCTCAACAATACAGCGTTGTCTTCATTGTTGTTGTTGTTGTGTTGTTGTTGTTGTCGTCGTCGTCGATGTTGTTGTTGTTGTTGTTGTTGTTTTGAATACCTTTTCATATCCGAAGGTGGAAAATTAAACGCAAGAGCTAAGGCCTGCGCGTTTTGCTCAGATTGATCTGTCACTTAGTTTCGTATTCTAGCCAATGACTTCCAGTATTGTAAGACTTTGATTGGTTGGTTTTGTTACGATTTTGTTACGACTTGACATGCACTTTTTCTTGTCTACTGCAGTACATAACTATTATTATAACAGATATTTCTGTCTGAAAAAATCGGTATGCTTTCGGCGGAGTCAGCCAGCCTATCGCCACCCCTAGGGTGCCACCTTTTGTACTCCCAGTTCATATAGAACAGGGAGTACTTTACAATGGGAACGAAGAAATGCTGTTTGTCTGTCTGTCTGTCTGTCCGTGGTCAAAATGTGTTCCACTCGCTTCTGGGTCGATCTTTCTAAAAATTTGTAGGTAGATTCATTATGCGTCACGGATGATGCCCGATGTTTTATTTTACCAGAATAGCCGTTACTAACGGCTATAACGTCCCAAAACGGGTTTTCTTCTTTATGGCATATCTCAGCCAGTGACGAAATACATGATGACGCATGTTTGATTGTGACGTTTTTCAGCGTTTTTTGTCGGTCGCTTGCGAGTACTCTGATTCGACCGAACTGTAAAAAAAAACTCCGAGTTCTCATTCAATTCCACAATGAACTCGTCGTGTGTATATTATACAGTGCCACCAAATCAAATGAGTCATTTTACGCTGGTCAGTGTCGGTTGGAACAGTCGCTCAACCATATGTGGAAGATTTGAGAATGTACCTCTCTGACAAGGGAATTAGTTATTCTACGTGTCCACACACCAGGCGGTTTAGCAGCCCTAGTCCCGCTTTCATAAGTATGTCCG
>CM031601.1:2835055-2837555 GCA_018398815.1 Conus ventricosus
AGGGGAAAGTAGCGAGAGGTCATGAAGGGGAAAGTAGCGAGAGGTCATGAAGGGGAAAGTAGCGAGAGGTTATGAAGGTGAAAGTAGCGAGAGGTTATGAAGGGGAAAGTAGCGAGAGGTTATGAAGGGGAAAGTAGCGAGAGGTTATGAAGGGAAAGTAGCGAGAGGTTATGAAGGGAAAGTAGCGAGAGGTATGAAGGGGAAAGTAGCGAGAGGTTGTGAAGGGGAAAGTGGCGAGAGGTTATGAAGGGGAAAGTAGCGAGAGGGCATGAAGGGGAAAGTAGCGAGAGGTCATGAAGGGGAAAGTAGCGAGAGGTTATGAAGGGGAAAGTAAGCGAGAGAGGTATGAGGGGAAAGTAGCGAGAGGTTATGAAGGGGAAAGTAGCGAGAGGTTATGAAGGGGAAAGTAGCGAGAGGTATGAAGGGGAAAGTAGCGAGAGGTCATGAAGGGGAAAGTAGCGAGGGTCATGAAGGGGAAAGTAGCGAGAGGTCATGAAGGGGAAAGTAGCGAGAGGTTATGAAGGGGAAAGTAGCGAGAGTATGAAGGGAAGTAGCGAGAGGTCATGAAGGAAAGTAGCGAGATGTCATGAAGGGAAAGTAGCGAGAGGTTATGAAGGGGAAAGTAGCGAGAGGTTATGAAGGGGAAAGTAGCGAGAGGTCATGAAGGGGAATGTAGCGAGAGGTTATGAAGGGAAAGTAGCGAGAGGTCATTAAGGGGAAAGTAGCGAGAGGTCATGAAGGGGAAAGTAGCGAGAGGTTATGAAGGGGAAAGTAGCGAGAGGTTTATGAAGGGGAAAGTAGCAAAACAATCAACGGCGAAAGATGGGGGTGGGGGGGTGGGGGGTGGGGGGCTGAAAAAATGAAACGAACAAACAAACAAACACACAAACTTTGAAAGAAAGAAGCGCAAAGAAGGAAAAGGTAGCACAAACTCAGCGTTGACTGAAAGAGCCTCTCGTTTTTGGGGGGTACAAGCGGTGCGTGCTGGCACACACACAGCGTCATATGCACGTGCGAAAACCACCCCGACAGACTGTGTGACGTCATTACCCACAACAAAGCAGGTTGGGGGAACTTGTGTTTGTTGGTACGTACACCATCTTCACTGGTCCTTCCCTTCGTGTTTGTGTGTCCAAGCCCACCACCCTCACCCTCCCGCCATTCCACCTGTGTGTGTGTGTGTGTGTGTGTGTGTGTGTGTGTGTGTGTGTGTGTGTGTGTGTGTGTGTGTGTGTGTGCTGCGCGCGTGCGTGCGATCATGTGAGCGAGCATGTGTGTGTGTGTGCGGCGCGCGTGTGTGTGTGTGTGGTCGTGCATGCGTGTCCGTGCGCATATGGGCTTCTCTGTGTGTATGTATATTCATGCATGCACGTTCACGTATGTACATGTATAGTTGTGTTTCTATGTTTGCATGCCTGTTTATGTGTGAGTGTAAGAATAGTTTGAGACAGTATATATATATATATATAACAAAAACTAATAAATTCCAAGGATAAGTACCGAGCACCATTCCAGCAACTTACAGAGCAGCTTGGTGTTGCAATGACTGCAAGAAATATTCAATTATAAACAAAGCTTGCTCTTATGTCTTAAGCTTTGTTTATAATTGAATATTTATAATTGAATATTTCTTGCAGTCATTGCAACACCAAGCTGCTCTGTAAGTTGCTGGAATGGTGCTCGGTACTTATCCTTGGAATTTATTAGTTTTTGTAATTTAGTCCCTTGCGGATTCATTCCAAGAACTGGCCCTCAGCATTTGTGTCTTAAGAGGTTATCTTTTTATATTTTCTACTTTTCACTAGAAAATTACTTGTTTCCTTTATGATTCTTTGCTTTAGTGCCTTGTGTTTTTGAACTAAACTACTACGTATAACGCTTTTGATAGCACTTTTTACGAAGCTATCAAATTACCACTCTCCGCGGTCACTGAGGAGAAACAATCAGGTTTCGAAATATCAGTATCTGACCAGGAGTTAAGTGTTAGTGAGTTTCCTCTCTATAAGAGATTGTCTCCCCATTGGAGACTATAAACTTGCAGAAGGCTCATTTTGGGAAGCATTTATTTTATTTTTCCCCATCCACCCACTCGAGCACATACTGTTAGTTAGGCAGAATTATCTACCACTGCAGATATGAATGCTTTTCTCCCCCTATTTCTTCAATCTAAGACATAAAAGCAAGCTTTGTTTATAATTGAATATATATATATACATACATACATACGCACATAGATACATACATAGAGAGAGAGAGAGAGAGAAGGTAGGGGGGGGGGGGGGGTGTCTTTTTCATTTATTTTGTCAAATATTCGGCGAGCTCCTTTTCTCAGGGGACGTTGCTGGCGCGTCACACGGCGCTACAAATAATGGATATGCACTCAACCAAACAAGACTGAAGATGTACACAAACATAGTACAAGGTTATAAAAATGCATGACATCAGTTATTATCTCAACTCCATCGAATCATGGCATTCGGTGTGTGTGTGTACATGCGTG
>CM031601.1:2847555-2865055 GCA_018398815.1 Conus ventricosus
AGTGACTTACTTGGGTTATGTAGTCTGAGTAGAGTGACTTACTTGGGTTATGTAGTCTGAGTAGAGTGACTTACTTGGGTTATGTAGTCTGAGTAGAGTGACTTACTTGGGTTATGTAGTCTTAGTAGAGTGACTTACTTGGGTTATGTAGTCTGAGTAGAGTGACTTACTTGGGTTATGTCGTCTGAGTAAGTGACTTACTTGGGTTATGTAGTCTGAGTAAGAATGACTTACGTTCGGCCCAACCTACAACGCAGATCCAGACAGTAGTCTGAGCAAAGACTGTCCGTAGGGCGAACTATCTTTGGTCTGAGTAAGAATGACTTACGTTAGGCCCAACCTACAACGCAGATCCAGACAGCAAAGCAGACTGACAGAGAGTACAGTTCAACTCTGGCTGATGTTTCACGTGTCTGCTGACAGTCCGGACGTACGTTAATATGCATGATCTAGTACAGCTCTGAAGACTGGGAGAGCAGGGCGTACCGAAGATCTTGATACATGAATCCGTTCTTTTTTCTTTTTCTGAATCCTTAGCCGCTCCCACCCCCCCCCCCCCCCCCCCTCCCCCCCCCGCCTTCCCTTCTTCACTATTATATCAGCTCCACCTGCCTTCCAGAACCAGCCCCCCCCTCCCCCCCCTCATCCCCTTCCTCTCCTCTCCTCTCTCTCTCTCTCTCTCTGTGCACTTCTTCTGCATCAGTCATCGATTCAGCCGGTATGAATGGAAAGAAGAAAGAGAGAAACATGAAGAGAGAGAGAGAGAGAGAGAGAGAGGAGAGAGAGAGAGAGGAGAAGAGGAGAGAGAGAGGTGAGCAATGTCTATTGAATCCAACAATAACGACCACAACAGTCACACACACAACACACACACAAACACACACACACACACACACACACACACACACACACACACACACACACACACACAACACAGACACACACACACACACACACGACCGCAGACGTGCGCGTGAGTACACGTACATGCATACAACATACACATACACCAGACATACACCATGAACACACACACACACACACACACACCACACACACACACACACACACACACACACACAACACACACACAGGCACGTACACACGCGCGCGCAGGCATGCAGGCAGGCACACATGCACGCATGCGTGCACGTAAGCACGTACGCACGCGAATACACACACACACACACACACACACAACACACACACACACACACACACACACACACACACACACACACACACACACACACACACACACAATTAAAGAAGGCCACTACTATAAGCACAGACGAAAAATCACCGTCTAAGTATCACACTTCCCCAACCCGATATAAATGTAGTTCACGTGATAGAGCACACACACACACACACACACATACACACACAGCCTATAAATTATGTCTTGGTCTTCCGCTTTTTTACCACTAGACGAACATAGAAAGCTAACACTTGCCAAATATGTAATGGAGTGTTCAACGCTCACAGGTGTGAACGAAAATGAGATTGCTATAAAACCTGAATCTCATTATCCAAAAAGAGCTCAAACTATTTCATCATATTCTACCATTGGTTCTTGTACAGAAAATCTTTTGAAAGGGTCAACAGTCAGTTCTGAGACATTAGCGAAGGTGGCCTTGATTTCTCCTCCAGCTTGGGAAAGAAACAGGGCACATTTTGATCTGATGACACTGATGTGAATAAAGCTGACCAACCAAATATTTCATCTTATTCTGTAAAGATGCATATACAGGAGAAGTATCCTCAACATCTTAAAGTTTACATAGATGGTTCAGTATTGTCTAATAATCATCAGGTTCTGCTTTTATTATACCAGAACAAAAGGTTGAAAAGATATATTCCATCGGAAAAGGCAGATCAATATTTGTCGCCGAAATGATAGCTGTTATTATGACATTGTCACATTTGATTGACTTGCCACAATCAATATTTAAAGCAGTTATTTGTGTGGATTCAATGTCTGTTCTGCAAACCACAAAATTTCCAAACACCGTTTCGAACAACTTTCTTGTAAATGAAATATGTCATCTTGTTCATGTCTTGATATGTAAAGGAACTGATGTCACCTTCTGTTGGATTCCATCGCATTGTGGTATTTGGGGTAATGAGCTAGCTGATGTATGTGCAAAGAGAGGAGCCAGAAATGAAAAGTGCGCCACAGTATTGAATGTATCCATTTTTTTTTTTTTTTTTACCTGAAGTCAATCAATTATTAAAGCAAACCGTCTGGTGCCGATTCAGAAAACACTACAAAAATAGGTTGCTCGGTGTGGCTGATAAAAGTACTCATTTAATTAATTATGAACATGTAAACAGCATTCCTTACTTACAAGTGAAAAATATGTACTAATCCAGAAATTTCATTTCAATATTTTATAAATTAAAACTTAATGCCTGAAAAACTAAATATACAGACGAAGTAAAATGTATTTGTGGAGAACGAAGAATAACCAGCAAGCATCTGCTGTTTGACTGTTTACCTCTTCAAGCTCATTTACCACCATTATCAGGCAAGTCTTTGTGTGATGTCTTTTCAGATTTAAAGTTTGCCTTCAATGTTGTTTTCTCTTTAATTTGTAGTCCAGTTAAGCATTTACTTTAAGAGTGTTTGCAGGTTTGTTTTAGGGATGCTTAAAGGGACATGTATATATATATGCACTTAGATAACCACATTATGCATACACTTACATAGTCACAGACATACATGCATCTCTCTCTCTCTCTCTCCTCTCTCTCTCTCTGTCTTCCCCTCTCCTCTCTCTCTCTCTCTCTCTCTCTCTCTCTCTCTCTTCGTCTAATATCACGTATGTGAAAAGACATAAAACTGAAGTACTACTACTACTACTAACTACTACTACTACACACACACTCTCTCATTAGAACACGTGCGCTTCTACACGAACACCCACACAGTTGCACACACACATACCCCCCCCCCCCCCCTCACCCACCGCCTGACACCACTACTTCCTATGCACACATGTTGCAGGCTGTTGCAAACATGTGCGAGACCCCCCTCCCCCCCCTACCCCTGCCCCTCCACTCCCTCTCATCCCCTTTCCTTCGGTCTCTTTCTCCCTGCCATCTCCCTCTCGCCGACAACCCCTTTTACCACCCCACCTGTCACACATGACACACACACACACACACACCACACCACCTTAATGCCCAGGCAAAGACACCCTTTGTTTTCAGTTTCACTACAATCACTCGCGACGTCTGTTGAACAGTCGGACAGCGATTGGAAGAAGAGAGTTTCTATAAAGTTTCTATAGCTATTTAACTGATGAGCATGTTCATGGATTAATCACTGTAAAATGACCCCCCCCCCCCCCCCCGCCCTCTCTATCCATCTAATGTATGTCTGATCTGTTACACACACACACACACACACACACACACACAACACAAACATGCGCGCGCTCACACTTATACACACACACAAATACACACACTCACACATACGCACACGCACACACACACACACACACACACACTCTCTCTCTCTCCTCTCTCTCTCTCTCTCTCTCACACACACACATACATCGAAATGTACACGTCACAATGTACACACAATCATCACAAGCCAATTCCTTAACATGTTCCATTTTTCTTACAGCGATGTACTTTATAAAACATGCAACAGCACAGAATTCCTTCTAAATGTTGTTGGCGTGCTCTCCGGCGGAAAATGAACTGGCTCAGAACAAAAGTGAAAAGGCCAGAGGTCAAAAGTTCACAGCGACCTTACGCCAACGCCGAGAGATTCGCATCAATTGGAATTACGAGTCAGCAGATTATTATGCCTTGGCCCTTCTCACGTTTCCATCCGCTGTAGGCTTATCAGTTCAACGCTATCTATTTACCTACGATAATCTACTTTCCACTGCTGACGTTTTCTCTCTCTCTCTCTCTCTCTCTCTCTCTCCCCCCCCCCTCCCCATCCTGGGATGTCTATTTCAAACATGGTTCAGACAACACTTGAACCAGCAGCTGTTAACACAGGAGCTTGAGACCTACCCTGTGCAGCTAACAGTCAGCAACGACATCTGACAAGAACTCTGAGCTGGTATTCATCTGAAGCAGCAGATGTTGTTACCTAGTTTGAGTGTAGAGATGTTGTTACCTAGTTTGAGTGTAGAGATGTTGTTACCTAGTTTGAGTGTAGAGATGTTGTTACCTAGTTTGAGTGTAGTTGAACATGTGAGGATAGAATAGCCAGTGAGGAAGAAGGCGGCGGCGGTGTGTGTGTGTGTAATGTGTGTGTGTGTGTGTGTATGTGTGTGTGCGTGTGCGTGTGCGTGCGTGTGTGTGTGTGTGTATGTGTGCGTGCGTGTGCGTGCGTGCGTGTGTGTGTGTGTGTGTGTGTGTGCGTGCGTGTGTTGTGTGTGTTGTGTGTGTGTGTGTGTGTGTGTGTGCGCGTGCGTGCGTGTGTGTGGTGTGTGTGTGTGTGTGTGTGTGCATGCGTGCGTGCGTTCATGCGTGCGTGTGCGTGCGCGTTGTAGAAACTGATTGTGATATGTAGGAAAATGTTAATTTTGTAACATTGGAAATATTGGTGATGATTATAATTGTAGGTTTATTTCCTTTACATTGTAGTGACATCGTTTCGTTACGAGTCTGTTTTTGTTCATGACTGTATTTGTCAAAAGAAGGCTTAGGTTAGACTTCACTACAGACACTTGCAACCCGCAGCTTCTGGGTGGGTGGTGTGTCAAGGCGTGCCTTTGTAGACGGATAATTATCAGTTTGGCCGTTGGTATGGATGTCACGTTACACATAGCATGCACCTTCCTCGAAGATGGAGTATGGCTGCCTTAATGGCGGGATAAAAATACGGTCATACACACAAAACTCCACTGCCTGTCTATACAGGCAGTGTCCGCAGGAGTTCACCTGCGTACGCAGAAAGAAAGAAAGAAAATACCCCTCTGCTAACGGGACACTTGTTCTAAGCTGGAAAATGTAAGCCTCATGAAGTTCACTTTTGTTCCTCCTCCACTAGATCCAGCTGGAACTTTTTTCGGCTGCCTCTGCCATTTCCTTCAGGTTTCTGGTCCTCTTCTTACCTGAAATCCCGAGCTGTTTCATGAGGTCATAGGCTGATGGGCCTACAAATCCCCTTGCTCCAACTTCTACGGCGAGAACCTGGGCATGGAAACCGGACTCCCTCAAGCAGCTCGCTAGACTGGCATACTTCTCTGTCTTGTAGGAGAGCGCTTGCTCCAATCTGCTTTCGTATGGCACAATGAGTTGGATGAGAATTATTTGTTTTGATGAACGTGACTGGAGAACGATATCAGTCTCATGCCAGTCTTCCTGATGATCTGTGGGTAATAAAGTATTTCGAAACACGAAGGATTCCACGATTTACAGCCGTCTACATAATTGTATTACTGACAAGCAAAATACAGACCGCTTCTCTGGCATTGCAGTCGGTTTGAAGATGGCATCTATAGTCCACAAACAACCCACGTTCTCATTCTTGTTTGACCTTCACTTCTTAAACGGTTAATAACTTTATAGTGCATAATGTTTAAAATATTCACTTAGGAAAGGACAGAAAACATGCCATGAATTTAAACCCAAAAAAAAGGAAAAAAAAAAAAGAAAAAAAAAAGGAAGTTGATGGAGGACAGACGAGTGACATGCACGTTCTCTCTGAATGAAGGGTTGTCGGTTGAAGAGTGTGACACTGAGTGATCGGCCTTGTGCAGCGTCTTCGGTGACCTGTTACCTGACGACGACCTGGTGTTGGCAGCTTTCTGTTGACTGCCGGTGCTGAGATCGTCAAACGACGAACCTGAATATGACTGTGCAGTATGACTGTGTGCAGTATGACTGTCTGCAGTATGACTGTGTGCAGTATGTGTGCAGTATGACGTGTCAGTGACTGCAGTATGACTGTGTGCAGTATGACTGTGTGCAGTATGTGTGCAGTATGACTGTGTGCAGTATGACTGTGTGCAGTATGACTGTGCAGTATGTGTGCAGTATGATGTGCAGTATGTGTGCAGTATATGTGTGCAGTATGACTGTGTGCAGTATGACTGTGTGCAGTATGACTGTGTGCAGGGCATCCGGAATGGCACACAAAATGTAAGAGAACAAAAGACGAACAAAAACAAGATGCAAAGCATATAAACGTACTGTCAGTTTATCTTGAATACAAGTACCTTCTGAGATATTCCATGAAGAAGAAAAACCGTTTTGGCGCCGTTTTAGCCGTTAGTAACGGCTGGTCTGGTAAAATGAAACATCGGCATCATCCGTGACCCATAATGAACATACCTACAAATTTTCAGAAAGATCGGCCCAGACGTTTTGTCTGGAGCGAGTGGAGCACATTTTGACCACAGACAGACACACAGACAGACAGACACACAGACAGCATTTCTTCGTTCCCATTGTAAAGTACACCCTGTTCTATAAGAACTGGGAGTACAAAAAACAGAGAGAGAAATAAGTAATGAAAATAACTGCTGCATAAAACACCCTTGAGGTAGACGTGCCATTGAAATCTTTCTCAACAGGTAAACAAAACAAAAAAACTACCATATTAGTTTATTGTTTATTGCTTTTTTTCCAGCCTCGCGGTTCACATTTTACCTTCATGTCAACCCACTGAGATTATCTGTATTTGTCATCCTGCGCGTGCTTGTATCTGTGGCTTCCATGTGGCTGCACACCAAAATGAATGACCCAAAGGCCTTTCTGAAGGAGTCGAGTATTTATAGACTGGCGCAATTAGATTGTTTTGAGAATGTTTATTGTGTCTGAAAGTTGATTCCCCTCTTTTCTTTCACATGTCCATCGACTCATGTGGTTCCAAGCAGACAGATTAAAATCAAAGGAATGGGACTATTTTGGGTCTTCAAGCTGACGCAAAGATAGGATCACGGGTGTGTGCAAAGGCCTGAAATTTGCTGTCAACTGAGGGGAAGGTCACGTATTTGAAGATTACATGTGATTTTCATCGGTGAAGACCCCCCCTCCCTCTCTCCTCCCTCTCTCTCTCTCTCCTCTTCTCTCTCTCTCCTAAACAACGGAAAGAAGGGGTGGAGAGTTGTTCTTTTGATCAATTATCAGTTTAACAGTAAATGCTGGCTCAAGGTTACGGTAAGCCTCAAAACGCTGACATGGATTATATCGTGTTTTAGTGCTGACATGGATTATATAGTGTTTTAGTGCTGACATGGATTATATGTTTTGCTGCATGATTATATAGTGTTTTAGTGCTGACATGGATTATATAGTGTTTTAGTGCTGACATGGATTATATAGTGTTTTTTGACAGTTATATAGGTTGTGCTGACATGGATTATATAGTGTTTTAGTGCTGACATGGATTATATAGTGTTTTAGTGCTGACATGGATTATATAGTGTTTTAGTGCTGACATGGATTATATAGTGTTTTAGTGCTGACATGGATTATACAGTGTTTTAGTGCTGACATGGATTATATAGTGTTTTAGTGCTGACATGGATTATATAGTGTTTTTAGTGCTGACATGGATTATATAGTGTTTTAGTGCTGACATGGATTATATAGTGTTTTAGTGCTGACATGGATTATACAGTGTTTTAGTGCAAACCTTAACTGTGGCGTGTTGCCTGTCACGCTTGTTCAAACGAAGCACTACACCATTCTGGAGTAATGGCTACATGCTTTTTATTCTGTAGTTCCCGCCTTGGCTGAAGGCTGTGTCAGGTCAATTGACATAGGCTAGAACACCAAGGCTACATCAAAATGTTGTTATGTTCTGCATAGTTACGCGGGGAGTGTCTTCAGTCGTGACAAGCTCCTAGCATAACATTATCAGTCTCCAAAATCCCCGAAGTCGGAGTGTGGCTGCCCATGTGGCGGGGTAATCAAAAACGGTCACACACGTAATGTTCTCATCCCCAGCTGATGCATTTTTACCATAGTGTTCAAGTACTTGGGCTGTTTGGATGATCCCTGGAGTCTTTTAGCCAGGGTACGACAACAAACAACAACAAAAACAACAACAACATTCTGTAGTTCTGTGCATACGTCAAATGACGAGCATAAAGGCAAACATGAAACTTGCTTTTTTATTTTTTATTTATTTATTTACTTTTTTGAGAGAAGAGCAAAGGGTTAGAGGGGTGGGGAGAAGGAGGAAGTGGGGGGGGGGGGGGGGGGGGGGGGGGGTGGAGCGGACGGGGGCGGGGTGGGGGTGGGGTGGTGGTGGGGTGGGGGGTGGAGAGAATTGTCTGCTTTACTCCGGGGATTTGGCGTCAAGGACTTTTTTGTGGACCATAAATCGAAAAAAAAAATAAAAGCCGTTTTATTTTATAAACGGTAGAATATTCTTTTTTCTTTTTTCTGTCTTTCTTTCTTCCTTTTCTTTTCTTTTTTTTTTTTTTTTGACACACACACACACACACACATACACACACGCACGCGACACACACCACGCATGTGCACACACACATACACACACGCGCGCGCGCGCGCGCGCACACACACACACATGCACACAGCCCCCCGCCCCCCCCCCCCCCCCCCCCCCCCCCCCCCCCCCCCCCCCCCCCCCCCCCCATACACACAACAACATACACACACAGACACAGCACACACACACAGAGGAACGAAAGAATCTATTCCTCATGTTTTTTTTGTTTTGTTGTTGTTTTTTTTCCTTCTGATTTTACTTTGTTTCTAAGTTTCGTATCCTGAAACGATAACGATACATTAACATGATTTTTGTTCTGCATACGTGTGTTGTTGCACGCGCTATGAATATTTCGTTGAGAGACGAACCACTCCTTCAGGTATATCATTATTATTGTGCAGCTCTCTAACGACTCATCCGCCCTGGAAACTCTGCGCTTTTTTTCTTTCTTTTTGTTGTCAGTTTCCTTCTCCTAACGACAGCCAGTTCGACAGCCGACAGCAGCAAGCAACACGAGGCAACAACAAGATGGTGGAGAAGGGAAGAAAAAGAAAAAAAAAGAAAGGAAAAAGAAAAAAATGTGCCCTACGGAAATCGATCGACTGCAGAGTCACGTGATTACACGAAGCGATGCGCGCGCGCCGTCTTCGGCTTCTTTGTTGTTGTCTGTTTCCATCGAGAGGTGAAGGTCGGGTCAATTTTTTTTTACCTTTTTTTTTTTTTTTAAACTTTGCTTCCGCAGCTTGGAGACTTTGTTTTGATCAAGTCACGTCTAGAAGTGCAACCCTTTGGGTGGTGGTGGTGGTGGTGTGTGTGTGTGTGTGTGGTGTGGGGGGGGGGGGGGGGGGGGGGGGGGGGGGGGGGGGGGCGGGGGGGGGGGGGGAAAATGTGTTATTACTGGCATCATTCAGAGTCATAGAATGGGACTGTTTAGGATTATGGGCTTTGGCGATGTGTCAATGATTGGAGTCTTTATATTTGATTGTTAATGAAAATAAAGGGTATTTTGAGCAGAAAGAGAGGGAATCGCCTTAATCAAGAACGGGTTTGGAATGATAATAGTATTATCAGCATTTTCCTCACCGCTGTTGAGTACGATTCTCCCCCCCCCATCTCTCTCCTCTCTTCTCTCTCTGTGTGTGTGTATGTGTCTCTCTCTCTCTCTCTCTCTCTCTCTCTCTCTCTCTCTTCTCTCTCTCTCTCTCTCTCCTCTCTTCGTGCTTGCCTGCGAGTGTTTCTTGCGTGCGTGCGTGCGTATGAACGTGTGTGTGTGTGTGTGTGTGTGTGTGTGTGTGTGTGTGTGTGTGTGTGTGTGTGGTGTGTGTACGTGCGAGAGAGAGAGAGCGAGAGAGAGAGAGAGAGAGAGAGAGAGGAGGAGAGAGAGGAGAGAGAGAGTGAGAGAGAGAGAGAGAGAGGCAGACAGACAAACTAGACAGACAAACAGACAAACCAGACAGACAGACAGACAGACAGAGAGAACTGTAAGGTCAATGTCCGCACAGAAAGCGGAGACCCAGCAGCCGGCTGCACCTAGTTGTGGCATGACATTTCAGACAGCTGTCACTGTAGATAGATCGGCTGCACCTAGTTGTGGCATGACATTTCAGACAGCTGTCACTGTAGATAGATCGGCTGCACCTAGTTGTGGCATGGCATGTCAGAAAGCTGTCACTGTAGATAGATCGGCTGCACCTAGTTGTTGCATGACATGTCAGACAGCTGGCACTGTAGATAGATCGGCTGCACCTAGTTGTGGCATGACATTTCAGACAGCTGTCACTGTAGATAGATCGGCTGCACCTAGTTGTGGCATGACATGTCAGACAGCTGTCACTGTAGATAGATCGGCTGCACCTAGTTGTGGCATGACATGTCAGACAGCTGTCACTGTAGATAGATCGGCTGCACCTAGTTGTAGTATGACATTTCAGACAGCTGTCACTGTAGATAGATCGGCTGCACCTAGTTGTGGCATGACATTCAGACAGCTGACACTGTAGACAGATCGATGTCTCTGGGACCGTGTAGGTTACAGCACACAGTTATAGCTGACACTGTAGACAGATCGATGTCTCTGGGACCGTGTAGGTTACAGCACACAGTTATAGCTGACACTGTAGACAGATCGATGTCTCTGGGACCGACCGTGTAGGTTACAGCACACAGTTACGCGGCCTGACTGAACTACTTCCACGTGTTCACGAGGTATAAAATCGCAACAACAACAACAACACACAACAATTTTTAAAAAAAAGAAAGAAAACAGGAATCGCTGACACAGCCGTGCTGTCTCATAGAATCAAGCCTCGTCTGTATCAGTCTGGTGAAAAATCAAATCTGGTGGACAGACCACGTTATCTGAATGTTGGACAAACGAACGCTCGCAAAAAAAACAAACAAACAAACAACAACAACAACAAAACACTTGTTCTTGGGCACACTTATCCTCGGGGAAAGTGCTCTCACAGTGGTTCCATACACTACAAATGGTTCTAAGACGATGTGAAGTGGTTCCAATACACTACAAATGGTTCTAAGACGATGTGAAGTGGTTCCAATTTCACTACAAATGGTTCTAAGACGATGTGAAGTGGTTCCAATACACTACAAATGGTTCTAAGACGATGTGAAGTGGTTCCAATACACTACAAATGGTTCTAAGACGATGTGAAGGGGTTCCAATACACTACAAATGGTTCTAAGACGATTGTGAAGTGGGTTCCAATACACTACAAATGGTTCTATAGACGAGTGTGAAGTGGTTCCAATACACTACAAATGGTTCTAAGACGATGTGAAGTGGTTCCAATACACTACAAATGGTTCTAAGACGATGTGAAGTGGTTCCAATACAATACAAAAAGTTTCAAGACAATGTTCAGTGGTTCCAGTACAATACAAAAAGTTCCAAGACAATGTTCAGTGGTTCCAATACAATACAAAAAGTTCCAATACAATGTTCAGTGGTTCAGTACAATACAAAAAGTTCCAAGACAATGTTCAGTGGTTCCAGTACAATACAAATGTCCAAGACAATGTTCAGTGGTTCCATACAATACAAAAAGTTCCAAGACAATGTTCAGTGGTTCCATACAATACAAAAGTCCAAGACAATGTTCAGTGGTTCCAGTACAATACAAAAGTTCCAAGACAATGTTCAGTGGTTCCAAATACAATACAAAAAGTTCCAAACATGGCAGTGGTCCACTCTTCTACAAAAGCAAGCCATGATTTGGTTAGACATAACAAATGGCTCCAGACTAAGTCATGGATCTGACAAAAACGTTGGGAGTGGACGACATCGGTCTGGAGACAGGCAGCAGATGTGGATAGACACGAGAGAATCTGAATGGAAGAATGACACGATCTGAATTCA
Organism: Conus ventricosus; assembly: GCA_018398815.1. NCBI lineage: Eukaryota > Metazoa > Mollusca > Gastropoda > Neogastropoda > Conidae > Conus > Conus ventricosus. The sequence goes on from CM031601.1 coordinate 2,859,375, forward strand.
TGGTAGATGGCTGTAGCACGTTATAACTTGGTAATTTGACGAAGAGAAGAGAGAGAGAGAGAGAGAGAGAGAGAGAGAGAGAGAGAGAGAGAGAGAGAGAGGAGGAGAGAGAGAGAGAGAGAGAGAGAGAGAGAGAGAGAGACACTGATTCTTTAATTTACAATGGTAAAAGCATTGGCTTAGTTAGCCGTTTTTCATACTTGCCGTTACTATTTTACGAAGCTAGAGAGAGAGAGAGAGAGAGAGAGGAGAGAGAGAGAGAGAGAGGAGAGAGGAGAGAGAGAGAGAGAGAGAGAGGAGAGAATGACAATGAGGATTATTTGTTTTATAACGGTAAAAGTGTCGGCAAGTTAGTCATTTTTAATACTAGCTGCTACTATTCTACGAAGAGAGAGAGAGAGAGAGGAGAGAGAGAGGAGGGGAGAGAGAGAGAGGGAGAGAGAGAGAGAGAGAGAGAGGAGAGAGAGGAGAGAGAGAGAGAGAGAGGCAGTAGTTGTAGTAGCGGCACCAGCAGAAGGAGCAGCAACAGTAACAGTAGTAGTTGTTGCTGTTGCAGTAGTAGTAGTTGTTGCTGTTGCATTTAGTAGTAGTTGTAGTAGAAAAGAAATGCCATGAAACAAATCGAAACAATGCAAAGAAACGAAGAGAAAAATAAATCGAGGAAAACAAGAAAGAAACAGGAAAAAAAGAAAAAAAGAGAACAACAAACGCAAGACGGGCGAATAAAACAAAGACAGTTCAGAAATAAAAAGAAATGAAGAAACGAAACAATGGCACCCAAACTATACAGAAAATAAATGCATTAAATGAATAAACAATCTGAAGGTGAAAACCAAAGAATCGAAACAGAAACTCACAGAAAAAAGAATGTAGGAAAGAATGGGGGGAAAAAGAGAAGAAGAAATAAAAGGAACCCAGCAGCTCGTTTAAGACGTCATTATCTGCGTTGAGCACGTGCCTATAAACATCTTTGTGTGTCCTTCCTTCCCCCCCCCCCCCCCCCCCCCCCCCCTCGTCTCCCTCGATCTCCCATCTATCTCTTCCATCCCACCTTCCCCTTCCCATACCTCTCCCCCCCCCCCCCCTCCCTCCATCAGCTTCCTAGTCGCACTTTGCATGCCTCCTCTGAGCTTCACTAGCATCGTCCTGATCTTGGCTTAAAGCTTTGATATAGATTCCCGAGTACATGCGTTAAACCGTGTATTGTGCAGTGTCACGTGTGTGTGTGTGTGTGTGTGTGTGTGTGTGTGTGTGTGTGTGTGTGTGTGTTGTGTGTGTGTGTGTGTGTGTGTGTGTGTGTGTGAATTTTAGCCAAATGGTAGCTCTAGAACAATCCACGTTGTCTTAAAAAGTGAGTGACATTCCCCTGAAGGCGGAATGTGGTTGCCTATCTGGCGAGGTGATGAAGACGACCACGCATAGACGTGACCCTTTCACCTTACGCAATACACTCAGTTATCAAGCATGGAATTGCTGCATACCAGGTGAGCCACAAAGGATCAGAAGGAAGACAAGCATGGAATTGCTGCATACCAGGTGAGCCACAAAGGATCAGAAGGAAGACACAAACAAACAAAGAGCGGCACATATACTTAAAAGATTTCAATTACGTATTACAGGCGCGTGCGTGCGTGCGCGCGCACGCACGCACGCATGCACGAACGCTCACACGCATACACGCACGCATGCACGCACGCACGCACGCACGCACGCACGCACGCACGCACACACACACACTCACACGCACGCACGCACGCACGCACGCACGCACGCACGCACGCACGCACGCACACACACACACACACACACACACACACACACACACACCACACACACACACACACAGGCTAATAATTTGTATTTCTAAAAACATCTTTGAAAACAGTGTCGTATTCGTTGTTTGGGAAACTCAGTGATTTTCTTCGGTATGCTTCGAAAAGATCTTGAGAAGATACATGCCACAAAGGAGAACGAAATTGTCCCACCATGCCCGAGACTGTCCTTTTAATAAGGTTATTGCATTAAAATGATAATAATAATAATAATAATAATGATAATAATAATAATACGAAAGGGTTGGGGGAGCGTAGACTTTCGCCCCTTTGGATTTCCGACATGGGGACATTGGCCTCACGTTCATGCTTTTTTCACAATGGTATGAACGTAATTTTGCATGTATTCTAATTACACACACGCACACACGAACGCTTACACACGCACATGCGTGCGCGTGCGCACACACACACATATGCACACACGCACGCGCTTACACACGCAAGCGCGCGCGCACGCACGCACGCACGCACTCACACACACGCACACACACACACACACACACACACACACACACACACACACACACACACACCACACACACACACGCACACACGCACACGCACACGCACACGCACACACACACACACAACACACACACACACACACACACACACGCACACACACTACGGTCGTCTGTGATGACTAACAATTAAAGAGGAGCGCAAGGCCAATGTGCTTGCACTTCGTCAACCTGATTTTATTTTGGGTGCACATTTCTTGATCCAGTGAGTATGTATTGATTAATTTGCCATCAATAGAGACGCAGACACAACACACACACACACACACACACACACACACACACACACACACACACACACACACACACACACCACACACACACGCACACACACACGCACACACACACACACACACACACAACACACACACACACACACACACACACACACACACACACACACACACACACACACACTCACACACACACACACAGAGTCAGACAGACATACAGACGATGACGAAGATGAACAAGAAGAAGAAGAGGAAGAGGAAGAAGAAGAAAACCTGTTTGATGGAATGGGAGAAAACTCCCACTGTTGAAATCTTACCCCTCTTTTTAAACTGTATCTATGCCAAAGTCACGAATTACCATTTTCACGAAAGTCCACGGGGCGAAAATCCGATGAGAGACAATCAAAGGGGCGAAAGTCCACTGGACGAAAGGCAAAGTGGCGAAAGTCCACTGGACGAAAGTCAAAGTGGCGAAAGTCCACCGGGCAAAAGTCAAAGGGGCAAAAGTCTACTGGACGAAAGGCAAAGTGGCGAAAGTCCACTGGACGAAAGTCAAAGTGGCGAAAGTCCACCAGGCAAAAGTCAAAGGGGCAAAAGTCTACTGGACGAAAGTCAAAGTGGCGAAAGTCCACTGGACGAAAGTCAAAGTGGCGAATGTCCACTGGACGAAAGTCAAAGTGGCGAAAGTCCACTGGGCAAAAGTCAAAGGGGCGAAAGTCCACTGGACGAAAGTCAAAGTGGCGAAAGTCCACTGGGCAAAAGTCAAAGGGGCGAAAGTCCACTGGACTAAAGTCAAAGGCGCGAAATTCCACTGGGCAAAAGTCAAAAGGGCGAAAGTCCACTGGGTAAAAGTCGAAGGGGCGAAAGTCCACTGGACGAAAGTCAAAGGGGCGTAAGTCCACTGGGCAAAAGTCAAAGGAGCGAAAGTCCACTGGACGAAAGGCAAAGTGGCGTAAGTCCACTGGGCAAAAGTCAAAGGGGCGAAAGTCTACTGCACGAAAGGCAAAGTGGCGAAAGTCCACTGGGCAAAAGTCAAAGGGGCGAAAGTCCACTGGGCAAAAGTCAAAGGGGCAAAAGTCTACTGGACGAAAGGCAAAGTGGCGAAAGTCCACTGGACGAAAGTCAAAGTGGCGAAAGTCCACAGGGTTAAAGTCAAAGGGGCGAAAATCAAATGAGCGAAAGTCTACTGGATGAAAGTCAAAGAGGGTAAGTCCACCAGGCAAAATCCACTGGGGAAAAGTCAAAGGGGCGAAAGTCCACTGGGGAAAAATCAAAGGGGCGAAAGTCAAATGGGCGAAATTCCACTGGGAGAATGTCAAAGGAGCGATAGTCCTTTGGGACAAAGTCAAAGGGGCGAAAGTCAATGGGCAAAAGTCCACTGTGTAAAAGTCGAAGGGGTGAAAGTCCCCGGGAGAAAGTCAAAGGGTCGAAAGTCCACTGGGCGAAAGTCCACTGGGCGAAAGTCCACTGGGCGAAAGTCCACTGGGAGAAAAAGTCAAAGGGGCGAAAGTCCACCGGGAGAAAATCCACCGGGCGAAAGTCCACTGGGCGAAAGTCAATGGGGCGAAAGTCCACTGGGCGAAAGTCAAAGGGGCGAAAGTCCACCGGGAGAAAAGCCTAATGGGCGAAAGTCAAAGGGGCGAAAGTCCACTGGACGAAAGTCAAAAGGGCGAAAGTCCACCGGGAGAAAGCCTACTGGGCGAAAGTCAAAGGGGCGAAAGTCCACTGGACGAAAGTCAAAAGGGCGAAAGTCCACCGGGAGAAAGCCTACTGGGCGTAAGTCAAAGGGGTGAAAGTCAAAGGGGCGAAAGTACACTGGACGAAAGTCAAAGGGGCGAAAGTCAAAGGGGCGAAAGTCCACTGGGCGAAAGTCAAAGGGGCGAAAGTACACTGGACGAAAGTCAAAAGGGCGAAAGTCCACCGGGAGAAAGTCCACTGGGCCAAAGTCAAAGGGGCGAAAGTCCACTGGGAGAAAGTCAAAGGGGGTGAAAGTCCACTGGGAGAAAGTCTGAGGGGTAAAAGTCCACTGGGAGAAAGGCAGAGGGGCGAAAGTCCATTGGGAGAAAGTCAAAGAGGCGAAAGTCCACTGGTAGAAAATCAAAGGGGACCAGCCACCGTGGCGAAGTGGTTAGCGTCGCGGACTCCCGGCTGGGAGGTCGTGGGTTCGAATCCCATCAGAGTCATGTGGGTTTTCCTGCCCCGACCGGCTCCTACCCAGAGTCGAGTTTGCTGCGGACTCAGCCGGGAAGACTGGGACCACACAGTCGAGTTTCATCCACATAATGGATGCGTTTCTGAGAGTGTTGCTCAAATTTCCCGACCAACACTGCAGGTGCCTGTATCTCTCGGGCCTGGTTGACGCCGGGATATATTATGAAAGGAAGCGTAGAGTACAGTCCTGTCATGTAGTCTCAGACCGAAATGGAAATCCGGAGCATCATCTTAATCATCCTCATTCTCTTCGATCAGCATTAAAAAAAAAGTCTCAAGTTCTGTGGCCCTTCATGCCGTGCTCTCATGGTGACCTCAATTTCGATGTCCTCTCCACGTCTGTGGCCTTGGTTTGGTTCCGTCGGGGTCACAGGTATCGGTGGCGCCCTCCGGAGGGAGAGCTCACTCACGCCGGCTCCGCGACTAAGCAATTATTGTCGTCAGTAGGGGGCTTAGTAGGTGGTGTCCTGCGTATGTTAGATCAGAACAGGCGCCACTGAACACCACCGAAGTGACTCGGCAGCAGTGCAGTGTCTCCTCCGGTGGGTGGCCTCTTGACGACTTGACATTGACTGCTCCCTGTGGATTGCCGGTGCCGGGGCTGCGGCTGGGCCGACCGGGCTGTGGCTGTGGACGGGGTGTCGGAATGAGCGGCGTGGGTGCACTGCCTCTGAGGTGGCGCAGAGGTTGGGAGGGAAAAAAAAAAAAAAAAAGAAAATCAAAGGGGCGAAAGTCCACTGGGAGAAAGTCAGAGGGGCGAAAGTCCACTGGGAGATGATCCACTGGGAGAAAGTCAGAGGGGCGAAACTGCTGGGAGAAAGTCAAAGGGGCAAAAGTCCACTGGGAGAAAGTCATCGGACTCAACCTTTACATTTACCCGA
>CM031601.1:2870055-2877555 GCA_018398815.1 Conus ventricosus
CAGTTTTGAAAAGTGTCAAATTTGGTACGTGCTTGCTGTTCCAAAGAAAACAATTCAAGGTACTATCATATAACCATTGCTAAACATTTATTTTAAGTATCCCGAGTATTACCATAATTTTGAAACAACAAACGGGATATGCTACGACCTGAAGTTATAAGTCCTATTTTCGGTTTGAAGTTAAAAGTCCTATTCTGCGGTTTGAAGTTAAAAGTCTTATTCTGCGGTTTGAAGTTACGAGTCTGCAGTCTGATGACATCATCTTTTTGTTACATGCACTAAGTTCCTTTTTTTACCCCCTCCCTAACATATTGTAAGCCTGTTTTCGCGTTACATGTTCGAAAAGCAAGCGATCTGAAGCGATCAAAGCTAAGTGAATTTTCGTTGTTTTATTCGTTTATTTATCACCCGACGAAGACCTAAGAGGTCGAAACGCGTTGTGTTTTGTCTTGTGACTCGTTTGTCCACGTTCTCTGGGCGGTTCGCTAACATTTATTTAAGATTTATTTGTTCTAGGATTGTTTGGTCCTTACGAAATTGTTAGAAGACCAGCGAGTATGTCATTAGGCTCTTTGTGTGTGACAAGACGATGACATGTCTCGCACAGGTGACGTCAGATTTGCCAAAGAGGGGAGTTGCTGTTAAACCTGAAGAGGCACGCGAAAGAACGCCAGTCCTGGCCAACTTTGACCAGTTTTTCGTTCGCTGGATCTGGATTGTCGTCTGGCCCTGTACCAAATCTGAGAAGCTGGTAATTATTAATAGATCTACACGTCTGACGCCCTTTGTTTCAAACCTTCAGATTCAGACATGGTTTGTTGGAAAAAAGGGAAATAACTGAAAATACATTATTTGGCAATGTTTCAGTGGAACGAATCTGGGATCCGCTTTTTAATCCGAATCCGAACCAAAATTTAATGACGTTTTCCTGGGGCCACATTTATTATGCCCAAGGGCTCGATTTAAATCAAACCAACCGCCTCTCCCCTCCCCTGCCCCGTAATCTTGCCGGGGGAAAAAGATTAACAGACTCATAACTTCACTGACGGCTGAGGTGACGAGTCTACAGACGCAAGTCCTGCGGCACTGGACGGAATGATGACAAACCTTATCCCCTCCTCACTGTTTAGAAATGAATCCAGTCAATGCCTTCGTTACTGACCAGCCCAATAAACACGTCAAGTGTTCAGCTGACCGGTGGAATCCACTGTAATTTGGGGCTCCATTGCCCTGGCGGTACCATGCTTTTACTTACATAAGGGTTGTGAAATCCTTACCACTACTGGTGTGACCTAACCAGGACAGGTAACATGTGTGTCCACATCTTCCTCCCACGTATTTCATGCACGCTCTGTTGGGCCAAGCTGTAACCGCTGGCACGTTTTCTTGGTGATTTGGGTTTATCAGACAAAGAGGGGTCGTATTTCATGACCTATTCCAGCAGCTGGCTTGCTGTGTTTGGCCAGACTGGAATGGAAGCAGACTTTGACCGGGTGATCACTTGTCATTTGGTGCGATTACCGTATTCTGTCACAGTGCCCCGTAGTGAATCACAGCAGAAGATGAAGCATGAGTTTGCACACCAGGAACTGCACCCTTCAGACGGAACACAGTAAAAACTTCAGATTCGTGTCCAAGGAAAAGTGAAAGTCATGGTCACCATGTGGCGTTTCTTGTTTGCCGCCTGTCGTGCTGTGCTAGGTGTTGTCCCATGGTTTGCCGCCTGTCACGCTGTGCTAGGTATTGTCCCATGGTTTGTCACCTGTCACGCTGTGCTAGGTGTTGTCCCATGGTTTGCCGCCTGTCGTGCTGTGCTAGGTGTTGCCCCAAGGTTTGCCACCTGTCGTTCTATGCTAGGTGTTGTCCCATGCTAGGTGTTGTCCCATGGTTTGCCACCTGTCGTTCTATGCTAGGTGTTGTCCCATGCTAGGTGTTGTCCCATGGTTTGCCACCTGTCGTGCTGTGCTAGGTGTTGCCCCATGGTTTGCCACCTGTCACGCTGTGCTAGGTGTTGTCCCATGGTTTGCCACCTGTCGTGCTGTGCTAGGTGTTGTCCCATAGCGCTGTGCTAGGTGTTGTCCCATGGTTTGCCACCTGTCGCGCTGTGCTAGGTGTTGTCCCATAGCGCTGTGCTAGGTGTTGTCCCATGGTTTGCCACCTGTCGCGCTGTGCTAGGTGTTGTCCCATGCTAGGTGTTGTCCCATGCTAGGTGTTGTCCCATGCTAGGTGTTGTACCATGCTAGGTATTGTCCCATGCTAGGTGTTGTTCCATGCTAGGTGTTGTCCCATGGTTTGCCATCTGTCGCACTGTGCTAGGTGTTGTCCCATGCTAGGTGTTGTCCCATGCTAGGTGTTGTCCCATGGTTTGCCACCTGTCGCGCTGTGCTAGGTGTTGTCCCATGCTAGGTGTTGTCCCATGCTAGGTTTGTCCATGAGTTTGTCCCATGGTTTGTCATCTGTCGCACTGTGCTAGGTGTTGTCCCATGCTAGGTGTTGTACCATGCTAGGTATTGTCCCATGCTAGGTGTTGTTCCATGCTAGGTGTTGTCCCATGGTTTGCCATCTGTCGCACTGTGCTAGGTGTTGTCCCATGCTAGGTGTTGTCCCATGCTAGGTGTTGTCCCATGGTTTGCCACGTGTCGCGCTGTGCTAGGTGTTGTCCCATGCTAGGTGTTGTCCCATGCTAGGTGTTGTCCCATGCTAGGTGTTGTCCCATTGTTTGTCACCTGTCGTGCTGTGCTAGGTGTTGTTCCATGCTAGGTGTTGTCCCATGCTAGGTGTTGTCCCATGCTAGGTGTTGTCCCATGGTTTGCCACCTGTCACGCTGTGCTAGGTGTTGTCCCATGCTAGGTGTTGTCCCATGGTTTGCCGCCTGTCGTGCCATGCTAGGTGTTGTCCCATGCTAGGTGTTGTCCCATGCTAGGTGTTGTCCCATGGTTTGCCACCTGTCGTGCCATGCTAGGTGTTGTCCATGCTAGGTGTTGTCTCATGCTAGGTGTTGTCCCATGGTTTGGTCAGCTTACTGATTCAGATGACACGTGGGAGGCCGGAATAGCTCAGTGGTAGAGCGCCGGACTCATAATCGTGGTGATCCTGGGGTTGCGGGTTCGAATCTCCGCCGGGCTGTTTCGGTACAGGGAATTTTTCCCTCGGAGTTACCATTGGTTCTGACTCCATTCCCATACAGTCCCTCGAAGGAGACTATAAACCGAGGTTCCGTGTGTAAACGCACGCATAACATCTTGCACACACGTAAAATCCCATCACCAACTTTCGGAAGAGAAGGCCAGTTTGGCCGTTGGTATGGATGACACGTTACACATAGCATGCACTGCCCGAAGATGGAGTATGGCTGCCTTAATGGCGGGATAAAAAACGGTCATACACACACAACTCCGCTCCCCTTGTTGGGCAGATGGGATTAATCCTTGCCTGTCTATACACATGGGAGTATCTGCCTGCTATGGGAGTGTAGGATAATCCTTGCCTGTCTATATGGGATGTCCGCAGGGTTCAGCCTGTCTATACGGAGTGTCCGCAGGAGTGTCAGCCTGCGTTCGCAGAAGAAGAAGAAGAAGATGACATGCGCAGAGTTAATTTCTTAATTGACGTAAACAATGGTCAAACTGAAGAGTCCCCTAATGTCAGCTTTGCCGATGAAGTTCTAAACTGGGAGACAAAGAATGGTGAACTGTATTCTACTTGATTTGCGTTTTTGCTTCGATATTTTCTCTTTTTTTCCGTTTTACTTTGTGTAAGAAATGTTTATGGGTGAAACTTACAGAAATCAAGTCAGAACACTTTGTTATCTCCAAAGAGAAATTAAGAGTGGCCATAAAAAAAACATGACTATGGATCTACATTAAACATATCACAAATCACAAATCACACCCTCCCATCCACCCACCCACCCACTCACACACACAGAGTAACACACACACACACACACACACACACACACACACACACACCACACACACACACACACGCACGCACACAGAATAACACACACACACACACACACACACACACACACACACACACACACACACACACACACACACAGAGTAACACACACACACACACACAAAACACACACACAACACACACACACACACACACACACCAACACACACACGGCGCGCGCGCGCGCGCGCCCGCGAACTGTCGGCAACAATGTTCAAGCTTTTTGTGTGAGAACGACATTCATACAATTTATCTACGTTTCTTGAGTTTTGTGTGTCGTGTGTGTGTGTGTGTGTTGTTTGGTTGTGTGTTGTGTGATGTGTGTGTGTTCATTCTTTTCTATGTATTCACCATTTGTGTGAAAATGTTTTGTTTTTACGCTAAACAAGCCAAGGACAGCACTGATTTCTACAAAATTATGGTCATGCATGCTGATCATGATTCTACAAATTATGGTCCCATCACTCTGATGCATGATTCTACTGATCTACAAATTCGATCATGCTGCTGATGCATGATCTACAATTGTCAGCGCTGATGCATGATTCTACAAACTGGTCATGCTGCGATGCATGATTCACTGATTCTACAAATTCTGGTCATTGCATGCATGATTATCTACTGATCAACAAATTTGTCACGCTGCTGATGCATATTCTACTAATTCTACAAATTATGGGTCATGCTGCTGTGCTGCTATCTCTGTTCTAAATCTGTCCGGCTGCTGATCATGATTATCTACTGTTCTAAAATTTGGTCACGCTGCTGATACAGATTTTTCTACTGATTCTACATGCGTTTGCTGTTGATGATGATGTCTATGATTCTACAAATGATGGTCATGTGTTGATGCATGATTTACTGATTCTACATGGTGGTCATGTGCTGATGCATGATTCTATGATTGTAAAATGATGGTCATGCTGCTGATCATGATTCTATGATTGTACAAATGATGGTCTGCTGTGATATATTTACTGATTTACAAGAGGTCATGCTGCTATGGCATGATTCTACTGATTGTACAAATGATGGTCATGCTGCTCGATGCATGATTACTGATTGTACAAATGATGGTCATGCTGCTGATGCATGATTCTACTGATTCTACAAATGATGTCATGCTGCTGATGCATGATTCTACTGATGTAAAATGATGGTCATGCTGCTGATGCATGATTCTACTGATGTCAAATTGGTCATGCTGCTGATGCATGATTCTACTGATTGTACAAATATGGTCATGCTGCTGATGCATGATTTCTACTGATTTACAAATGTGGTCATGCTGCTGATGCATGATTCTACTGATTGTACAAATGATGGTCATGCTGCTGATGCATGATTTCTACTGATTGTACAAATTGTGGTCATGCTGCTGATGCATGATTCTACTGATTTACAAATGATGGTCATGCTGCTGATGCATGATTCTACTGATTCTACAAATGATGGTCATGCTGCTGATGCATGATTCTACTGATTCTACAAATGATGGTCATGCTGGTTGATGCATGATTCTACTGATTGTACAAATGATGGTCATGCTGCTGATGCATGATTCTACTGATTCTACAAATGATGGTCATGCTGCTGATGCATGATTCTACTGATTCTACAAATGATGGTCATGCTGCTGATGCATGATTCTACTGATTCTACAAATGATGGTCATGCTGCTGATGCATGATTCTACTGATTTACAAATGATGGTCATGCTGCTGATGCATGATTCTACTGATTCTACAAATGATGGTCATGCTGCTGATGCATGATTCTACTGATTCTACAAATGATGATCATGCTGCTGATGCATGATTCTACTGATTGTACAAATGATGGTCATGCTGCTGACGCATGATTCTACTGATTCTACAAATGATGGTCATGCTGCTGATGCATGATTCTACTGATTGTACAAATGATGGTCATGCTGCTGAGCATGATTCTACTGATTCTACAAATGATGGTCATGCTGCTGACGCATGATTCTACTGATTGTACAAATGATGGTCATGCTGCTGATGCATGATTCTACTGATTGTACAAATGATGGTCATGCTGCTGATGCATGATTCTACTGATTCTACAAATGATGGTCATGCTGCTGATGCATGATTCTACTGATTCTACAAATGATGGTCATGCTGCTGATGCATGATTCTACTGATTCTACAAATGATGGTCATGCTGCTGATGCATGATTCTACTGATTGTACAAATGATGGTCATGCTGCTGATGCATGATTCTACTGATTGTACAAATGATGGTCATGCTGCTGATGCATGATTCTACTGATTCTACAAATGATGGTCATGCTGCTGATGCATGATTCTACTGATTCTACAAATGATGGTCATGCTGCTGATGCATGGACTTTGCTCACTGTCCTCGTTTTGCGCACCTGTAAGCTGAAATCCTTTGATTTTTTGTTTTAAATGTTAAAAAAAAAAATGGTGCCTCAATCGCGATTTCTTTTCGTTTTGGGCAATACAATCCACCAGAATCTTACCAACTGTCTATGGTTCGTAAACAGAAAGGCAATGACCTTTTTTTTTCTTTTTTTTTTTCTAATTGCTGTCCAATTCTGAAAAAAAAAAAACAAATTCCCAGACAGTTGCCTTTCAGTGAATTACCAACACTCAAAAAAAGCAAAAAATATCCAATTGAGAGTGCTGTTAGATGAAGGATATTGTTAATAAGCACACACAAGAGACATTATAAAAATCTCATGCAGGATGATGTCTTATACTTAGCCTTGAGCCGGTCTGTATAACTTATGGGGGCTTTCTTTAATTTAATAAAACAAATTGTTGTATAACTTTTCACATTTGTATTGCATATCCGTTATGTATTTTTCTCCTTTTTTCGTTTTCTTTCCTTTCATGCTTTCTTTCTTTTTTTTAAATTTTCGTTCTTAATTTCCGCTTTCTGTATGCGAGTTAATAGGGTGCTTCGGGAAATAAACAAACCTTGACCCTTGAACTCGGTTCCAGCTTTGCAGCTGACACAAAGACAGAAGAGAGAGAGAGAGAGGAGAGAGGAGAGAGAGAGAGGGGGGGTCCGAAGGATGGAGAGACCGAACTCTCAAGGTCACGAGCCTTCACTCGCCATATTCTTAGTGAGCCAGCGAGCTTACTACCATGCGATCGCCAGCTCTCACGGCTTCTCGCGGCAGGAGCCACGAATATCACGTGCATAGCAACACACACAGTGCAGTCGGCAAGACAGTGACAGGGTCTGGCCCTGGGCTTTTAATAAACTCGGCCGCTCAGTCTTCCGTTGGTTGGGCTACTCGTCGGTGTGCGTGCGACGGCTGTTTTTGTCTGTTCGTCTGTGTTTAGGTGGCGGCCAGTGCCTATCTGTCTGCCTTTGGCTTCAATGACCCCCACCTTTCACCCTCTCACTCCCCCTCCCCCCTCTCTCTCTCTCTCCGATTGGCGCTTGTCTCTCTCTCTCCACCTGTGCTGATCACACAACACACACACACACACACCTTTTCCCAAAAGGTCAAGTCCTTCATATGAGACTAT
>CM031601.1:2882555-2885055 GCA_018398815.1 Conus ventricosus
GATGCTTTGTTGAATTGAAGTTGTTGACTCAGAAGAAATGTGTACATTGCTTTTTAGTTTTATCATCTGTTACCGGAGATAGAGCTAGAAGGAATCTGTAGCTGTAGTAGTCGTCCACTGGCTAAAGGACTCCAGGGATCATCCGAACAGCCGAAGTACTTGAACACTATGGTACAAATGCATCAGCTAGGGATGAGAACATGACGTGTGTGACCGTTTTTGATTACCCCGCCACGTGGGCAGCCACACTCGGACTTCGAGGGATTTTGGAGACTGATAATGTTATGCACGGAGCTTGTCACGACTGAAGACAATCCTCGCATAACCGTGCAGAACATAACAACATTTCGATGAAGCCTTGGTGTTTTAGCCTATGTCAATTGGCCTGACACAGCCTTAAGCCAGGGCTTAGCCAGAAGGAGTAGCTTTGCTGCACGTTTTGGAAGACAGCCTTTTGTGTGGACATCATTACTCCCATCCCATACTGTTGAAGTGTTACAATTGGTGTGTGACATCATTACTCCCATCCCATACTGTTGAAGTGTTACAATTGATGTGTGACATCATTACTCCCATCCCATACTGTTGAAGTGTTACAATTGATGTGTGACATCATTACTCCCATCCCATACTGTTGAAGTGTTACAATTGATGTGTGATATCATTACTCCCATCCCATACTGTTGAAGTGTTACAATTGATGTGTGATATCATGTGCACGTCGACGAACAGTTAAGAGCGGTAATGTTGGCATGGAGCTTCAGTTGAGATAACAAGAAAAGGTTTTTGTAAAGAGAGAGAGAGAGAGAGAGAGAGAGAGAGAGAGAGAGAGAGAGAGAGAGAGAGAGAGAGAGAGAGACAGACAGACAGACAGACAGTTAGACAGACAGATAGAGAGACAATGACAATGAGAAATATTTTCATTGGCCATTCAGCAATTTAAACCCTTTACACAAGAGGACATGTTTGAACACAACTCAGTTAAATCAGCTGCCCACCTCACCCCTCCCATCTCCCTCCCGCCACCCCTCGCCCCCAACTCATTCCGACAGCTTCCCCCCTCCCTCGCTCCTCCCCCTCCCATCCCCACCTCACCTCTAACCCCCCTCATTCCACACTTACCGTACATGCAGGCACACAACAGCGGATTATCTTGACAAATATTTCAATGATTAAATATATCACCAGTTGTTTCATTCAGTTGTCTTTTTTCTAAGGTTCATAGTTTTTTTAATATGAATTTTGCTAGATCTATTATCACGTTTCCATTGTTGCTCAACAACACATTTGCAATGTGATTCTGGTCAGTAATATAAGAAGGCGAATCAAGTATAGTACGCTGCTCTCAGATATCTTTGTAAGATGTTCAGTAGAATAAGAAATGAACTTCAATTTCGGTTTCTTTTTCACATGACGGACATTCACCATCAGCCTGTTTTTCATCAAGAAAGCATCGCTTGCAGTTATTAAGCCTACCAACCCTTAGTCCAAATCTTATAAAGTTATCTCTGTGCCATTCATTTGTAATTAAAGACAAGTATCTTTCTGGCTGGAAAATGTGCTTAAAAAGAATCAAACCATTTATAATTGTTACATTTTTCTAATGATAACGACCAGTTTTGCATATTACACGAAATAAGTCTGTCTAGTTTTGCATATTATACGATTTAAGTCTGTTTTTAAATTCAGCAAGAAAACTATTCCCTTCCAACTCCTTTAAACTTCCACACTATAGAACATCCATTTTCACATAAAACTTTCTGCACATTGGTTACCCAATTGAATGCTCAGATTCATGCTGAGAGAGAGAGAGAGAGAGAGAGAGAGAGAGAGAGAGAGAGAGAGGAGAGAGAGAGAGAGAGAGAGAGAGAGAGAGAGAGAGGAAACAAGCGATGAACTGTTGGTGGGAGGAATTTGGTTACCTAGGTGTTTGGAAAGAGCTGGAATGGAAATTTGCATGTTTAAAGCGCTCTAAAACAGATTACGACTGGATGCTGAAGACATCAGACAGAACCAGGCGTCATTTGTTCCAACAACAACAACAACAACAACAACAACAAAAAGGAAAAAAAGAAATAAAAAAAGCGTCATTCGTTCCCCCTCCTCCTCACCTCTGGCCTCATCCTCCTGTTTTTCTTCCCTCAAAAAGCGCGCGCGCACCTACCCATCCCCCCCCCCCCACCCCCATCTCCACACACACTACACACACACACACTTAAAAACAGTAAAAAAAAAAAAACACACATGAAAATAAACTCATAACAGACATTTCAAAAACAGATAAACATGAAAATGAACTTGCAAGCAATTTATTGAAGAGAAAATTAAGAAATACATGGGAAAAATAATACTAGAAAGAAAGAACGAGAGAAAGACAGACAAATAGGCAGACAGAGAAAACGAACGAACTAACACCAGAAGAGATTTTACAACCAAAGACACAGACTGGCAAATCCCAACAACAAAAACTATAGTAACAGCAGCAGCAGCAGCAGCAGCA
>CM031601.1:2890055-2910980 GCA_018398815.1 Conus ventricosus
TCTTTTATTCTAGAATGTTCGGATATGTGAAGTTCGCTCGAATGGGACAATTTTACACGTAATTTTTAAGATGTTTGAAGCCACCCTTAAATTGACTGAGCAGCTAGTCAGTTAGAAATGTAATCCTGTGTCTGACATTCAGTGCCATGCCATGAGGAAGCTCGATTGAGCGAAAATTTGGTAAAGATTAAAAAATGAAACTGTACAACACTGTTTTTTATCTGTTCTTTGTATATATATATATATATATATATATATATATATAATATATATATATATATATATATATATTCAGAGTTAAAAAGCCACTCAGAACTTTAAAAGTGCTCGACCATGTAGGGAGCGACATACCAGTTTAAAATAGGATTTTAAAATGGAAGAATTAAAAACCTACAAACTTGTTTCAAGCTAAAACGCTCTCATCAGGATATACAATTTGGGCACGCCACCGGTGTTATATATTGTGGTGTGTGGGCGTGTGAGCTCTGTGCGTGTGGCACGTGGCCTGCCGGTTTTTTCTTTTTGGGGGCGCGTTCAGGGGGGACGTGCCACGGAATGGTGCATTGACAAAGATTTCCATTTATGCCTGCAATTGTTTATCATTTCTACTTTAGAGTTCAGGGATGCTAGGTGGGGTTTATATAATATCAGCCACTTTTCTGTAGTACATAAGTTGCATTTTTTAGAAATGTTGTTTTATGGTGTTGCTCTTTTTATAATTTTCCATGATATGTTGTAATCTATTTTCTTATTTTTAAGCTTCCAAATATATTTACTTAATTCTGTTTGGTTTTTATATTTTTCATTTTTGAAAGACTGTTTATGGTTTGCATATCTGGTTTTAAAATGGTTTGCCGTGATCCCTATGTATGTTTCTTTATCACCGTCTGTTGTTACCGTAGCTTGGTACACAATGTTGTTGTAGAGACATTTGTTATTCAGAGGGCACTGGTCTTTTTTTTGTGCAATTACAAGATATCCTTTCATCACCCTCTTTGGTTGTGTTGTTTTTGGTTTTATTGGAAGAATCAATTATATTTTTAAGGTTGGGCATACACGAGTATGATAGCTTGACGGTATTTTTGTTGAATATTTTAGATAGTACATGTTCTTTTGGGAATGATGTTTTAAGGATTCTGAGGAATTCTTTTCCTACGTTAGTTTTTGTTCTTCCATTATATGGAGGGTTATACCATATAATTTTTCTTTTCCTGTTTTTTCCTGTTGCTGTTCATGTTGTTATCTGGTTTATATTGTAATTTGTAGTTGTAGCCACTTTTTTCAGCGCCTCTTGGTATTCAGCTGCTGCACTGTTAAATTCTTTCTCATTGCATGACAGTTTAGATAATCTTTTGTTTATACCATTAGGTATGGTTTTTAAGATGGAGGGTGGATGGGTTACTATTGATGTCTACATAGACAGGTGTGTCATTAGGTTTTTTATATGGTTTGTATGTATGATCCTTAAGGTCTAATGATTTACTGTTTTTTTGTTGGCTTCTACTGTGATTTTTAGGTTATGGCTTTGAAAAAATTTACAAAGTTCTTTTTTCTTGTTTTCAATGGTTTTTGGTTTATTGTTTAACGTGGCAAGACCGTCATCTCTGTATAAGCCAACCTGTTTACCAAGTATTTTCTGTATATGAGACAACATGAAAAGTCCAACTAATTCACAACGTTTCAGCTCCATCATAAGATCCCATCGTGACATCGAATGTGGAATTTCTGCTGTTTTTTTTTTTAAATCCAAGTTTCACTGTTGCTATGGAGAAGAGTTTTCTTAGTGTGGAGAATGATTTCCATCTCAGAATCTGTTATGTTTGTATATTTGTTGGCGAATCTTAGTGCTTTAGTGAGTAATTCCTCATCAATGGAAGGGTAGAAGTCCACTATGTCAAAAGTAATGAACACTGTATTTTTCTGTTTGTTCAGTTCTTTAAACCATTGGATAACTTCGTAACTATTTTTCCAGAGATTGTATTCAGTGTTTGTTTTTATGTCCTCTATTGCTTTTTCCAGGATTGTTTGTTTTTATGTCTCTATTGCTTTTTCCAGGATCCTTTTACTAATTTTGCCTAATTCAGATTTTGATGGGTTTATCAGTCTACAAGTAGGGTTGTTGAGAAAGTTAGGTTTGTGGTCTTTAAGGGTTATAAAGGCTTCTTTTATTGCTGTTGCTTCTATCCTATCACCTAAATCCATCTGGTGCACAAGTTCTTTTTCTCTTTTGCAGATGTTGTCATATGTGGTCTTATCAGCTTTTTTTTAATAATTTTTCTGAATATTTTTGTTGAGGAGTTGAGAGTACTCATTAGTTTCCATTTTATAGAAATTGTTTGTCTTGTCCGCCTTTATGAATATTTTTTTGTCATTCTGGATTTGTTTTATGCTATTATTCAATGTTGTTTGGAAATTATTATGTAATTTTCTGAATTCAATGTTAGCTATTAGTTTTTTCATACTTTCTTCAAAAGGTTTCATTTCCTCTATTATAGGTGGCGATCTCCATGACTTAAAACCATAAGTTTATATATATAATATATTATATATATATATATATATTTATATATATATATATTATATATATATATATATGTCACGGACAAAATAGAAAAACCGAATTCGTGGTCAGTCGCCAGCCAGTTCAATTGGATATAAGTCCAAACTCAAACATCCTGGTTCCCAGGCAGACGACTTCATGTGTCGCGTCAGCCAATTAGGCACAGTGAAGAGGCTATTTTTAGTCCTCACTGAGACAGCACCGTCCAGCAGACAGACTGAGTGGCTTGACCGACGTCTCAATAGGTCTGGCCAGACAGATCTCGGCGTCTGGGTCAGACTGATGCAGCTAATTTGCGACCAGCGCCCACAGTTAAGCCAGACGTCGCCGGTTGAAGTAGGAAGGGGGAAGGTATTGTGTGGTGGGGGTGAAATCAAGCTAATTAATTAAATGACCCATTGACCACCACAGAGAGCAAGGCCGGTAGATGTGACTTTGATGATTTGAATGTCCAATGGAATTAGAGGGAGGTAACCTCGGTACAAGGCGGGAAAAATACTGACCAATGGTACTCACCCTTTGACACATAGGATGAGAATAAGAAAGTGAGGGGAGTGAGAGAAGGGGAGAACGAAGAACGGAGAGAGAGGGAGAGGTTCGGGGAGTAAGCTCTGCATGAGAGAAAGGCAGAGAGATGAGAGGAGGAGTGAAGAGAACCGAGTTGAAGCATTAGCACCAGATAGAGTCTGCAGGGGAAGGACTAAGGAGAGATGTTGAGAGAGAGAGTTGCTAACTGATGAAGAGAAAAAAAAAGGAAAAGAAAAAGAAAAGAAAAGCAACCATGTCCATTTGATAGAGCAGACTAGAAGAGAGAGAGAGAGAGTGCAATGCGTTAATGCAGAAGAAAAAAAGGAGACAGATCGATGTCTGATAGTCACTGTTCAATCTGAACCGGGGTTCGACCTCATACCTGCAGCGCCACTTTCATCAGCAGTCCAACCGACCAACGCAGCGGTCTAACCTGACCAGTGCCAGCTAACGACAGTGCTCCAACCTGACCAGTGCCAGCAGGGCGTTGTTGCCCCCGGGAAAAACCCCCCCGGCCCCCCCCGGGCCCCTTGTTTTTTTTCCCCTCCCCTTTTTTTGCCTTTTCTTTTCCCCGGGCCCCCCCCCCCAACCCGGGCCGTACGTGCCGCGTTACTTTCCCTTTCACACACTGCGGGGGCTTTTTTTTAATTCAGGGGTTTGGCCCAAAAATAAACGGGGCATCCCGAGAGGGTCCAAAAAAATCTTAGCAGTAGTATGGGGGGGGGAAGCAATTAAAGTACAAAGACTAGGTCTGAACTAAACCGCATTCCTTTTGCTGCAGAGGGGCATCGCCTTGTTTCTAAAAAGGGCGTCTGCTAGCGCTTCAACTGAGGGCCGATTTTTTTTAATTTAACAAAAGAGGAGTTGATGATATATTACAAAAGTGGAAAGATAGAAAGAGAGGATTTTAAATGAAATAAAGTGGATGTTTGGGGAGGAAGAAGAGGGAGAAGAAGGCGAAGAAAGTGTTTAAAAATAAAGTTTCCCTTTGTTTGCGTTTGTGACCACGGGGCAAACCGGGGGACATCCGCACGGGTTTTTCACCCTTTGAGGAAGAGACTGGGCCAAATCATGATTTGCCAGACCAGAAAACACCTCGGGTTTTTTTTTCCCTTTTTCCGCTAAATTTTTTTTTTACAACAGCGGGTTTTACCAACAAACCCCCCCTTTTTTAGGGCCGGGCAGCAGAGGGCAAACCCAGGGACAACCTACCACTTTGGCGGGGGATACGAAAAACCTGGGGAAAATGCCGCATACTTAACGGGTGCTCGTAAAAATTGGGATCAAACGTCAGCCAAAAATCTCGTGCTACGGCCAATTTGATTTTTGGGTTTAGCAAACCCAAACAAACAGGGGGGTGATGTCAAAAAACACGGTTTTTTTCCATGCAGCAAACTGGAAAAACCAGGGATCAAGAGTAGTTTTTTACCAAATTGGTGCCCAGGGAACAGGGGTCCCACCCTCCTCCCGTGTGCGACCAGACCCCCACGTTAGAGTTTAAAAAAAGGGATTTTTACTTCTTTCTTTTGACTGTGTAAATTCCGGTTTTAAAAAGTCTTAAAAAGTGACAAAAAAAAAACCTTTTAGGAAAAAAAAAAAAAACCCCTTAAAGTTACCGGGCCCCCAAATTTTGATTATGTAAAATCATGTACATTTAAATGACCCCCCCAAACTGTTTTTAACTAAACCCAAAGGACGGGTTTTTAAAACAAGTTGAGGTAGGAAAAACCCTTTTGATGATTTATACTAAAAAAACATGCCGACAAGGTTTTTTGTCTGTCGGGTATTAAAGAAACATTGCAACGTTTGATGTCCCTTTTTTTTAGGTGAAAAACCCAGGTGAAAATGACACCCACATGCCACCCCAAAAAAATGTGACTTTCCTCTTTTTAAAAAAAATTTTAAAATTTTAAAAATTTTGAAATACAAAATTTTGACAGCCCCTGCAATGGAAACTTTGCCCCACACACCTTTCAAAGGCATTGGGTGATTTTTAGCAACTTTTAATCAAAACAAAACAAAAACCTGGGAAAGCAGTTCAACGGAAAATGCAAATCCCAAACATTTTTCCCGGGGTTTGCCCAACCCCTTATTTTTCTTCTAAAAAGAAAGAGAAAACCCCAGTTTAACGGCTAAACCAAAATGGAACACTGGCACCCCTCACACAAAACACCCCCTTTTTGTCCCCAAAAAAACCCCAAGTTATTTTTAAATTCCACCAATGGAACCCACAACCCACCTAAAATACACACCCACCACAGCTGCTGCGCCAAAAAAAAAGATTTTTGGGTACCCAGGGGTTTAATCATAACCCCAAATTCAAACTCATGTTGGGTTTCCCCCCAAAAACAAACCCTTTGAACTAACCGCCGGGCCCCAAAAACTCCCAGCCATGACGATGTTTCCAAGTATTTTACTACCTCAATAAAACAAAAAGGGCGAAAAAACCACGCAAAGGCTGCAGCCTTCCATTCATTCCTCAGAAAAGGGACGACTGAAGGGTCGCTGAAAACTCTGCCGCGGGCTGGGGTTCACCTCCCCGGGAAAACTTTCACCGAAAAACACGCCTTTTTTTTTTCCCCGGCCCCCTGGAGAACCCATTAAAACCCGGGCTCAAAGTGGACACCCCTTCAAAAACCCGGGACCGGCGGGTCAGCCTTTCTTGTTCCCTTACCCCCGGGAAAAGCGAAACATTTCCCCGGGTTTACTCTCCCCCCCTTTCCGAAAGCGATTTTCGGGAAATTCCCCCCTGGTGATGCCTAATTTCCCAAACACTTAAAGGGACCCAAGGAACGTGCTCTCAAAAAACAGCAAAACAACCCTTATTTTGCCTAAAGGGCCGAGAATTTTTTCCCCCCCGATTTCATTACACCCCCGACCTAAAAAATGTTGTTCCAATAAACTTTTCCCAAGGACGAATTTTCTAAAATTGGGAATAAAAAAACCCCATTTGGCAGGGATCATTAAAAACAGAACAAACCCTCTATGTTTTAAAAACAACACTTTCCATCAACACCCTCTAACAGGGAAAAATGTCCCCCATTAAAACCAATAGATCAATCAAAAACCCCAAAAAACCCCTTTTTTGGGCAGCCCATAGACTGTGCACAACATTTAATTTCTATACGGGCTCACTTTAAATCAAGAACTCTCTCTATAGCTTTAGCTATCAAAAGTCCATAAAATTTAAATTTAATCATTCCATTCATTTAAAAATTTAAAACCCCCCAAAGTTTAAACCCCAAGATCCAAATTTGGGTGTTTGGCCCACCCCCTAAACACCCCAAAAAAAATTCATGGCGTGTGGCCACAATCCCCAAAGAAAACCATTAAAAATCACGTGTGGCCCACCTACGAAACCCATAAAAAAATAAAATTCCCGGGGGCCAAAAACCGCTCACACGGCCCTCAAACACAACATCAAATAAAAAAAACATTCATCCAAAATTCCCCCAACTTAAAATTTTTAAACCTGGGCCTGACAAAAAAACATAAAGGACAAAAAATTAACAACAAAAAAAACATAAACAAAACCCACTGAGCATGTATTTGACCCCCGCCCCCCACAAGGGGCAATGAACAAAAGAAACCAAAAAATCAAAACAAAAAAATAACACATGAACATGGGGCCCAAAACCCCCCTCCCTAAAACTGGCAATAAAAAATAAATTTAACACAAACGGGGCCAGCTACTTTATTTACCCAGTAGTTTCCCTTGAACAGATGACCGCCACCCAAACCACCACCACAACACACCCGCAGGCATCGCTCCCACCATTGTTCTTTTTCCCAGTTGTTCACAAAAAAACAGAAACACCCGGGAGAAAACACCCCCAACCCTTGCCCTACTCCTGCCCCTCTCAATCTTGACCCCGTTTGTGGCCCCAAAAGTACCTGGGGGCAGATAGTTTTCGCATTCCAGGTTTTTAACAAAGAGTCAGCCCCACCTTTTCCTTTCACCCCCATTTAAAGCCCCTTAAAGGAGCGGGGAAAAAATCTGCCAAACCCTCTTCCAGCCTTTTTCGGGCAAAATCTCCGTGACTTTTCAGTCCCCTTTGCATTCATGCCCATGCTCAGGCCCTTTTGTTCGAAGTTTCACTTGAAGGGGGCTGCGCACCCATTCACTACCCGACGACATCATCCCCCCTTTTAAAAAAGGGAAGATCGTTTCCCTTGCTCATTTTAATCCCAACCAAATTTTCCTTTTTCCCCGGGAAAATTCCTTGGTTCGAATCCCATTCAGGGCCAACCCCACTTGATGAACCTTATTTTCGTCTCCTTTTTCCGACCCCCTTTCCAATTTTGGCTCCTTTTTGAGCTAAACTTTTCCCTGGGAAATTTCCTAACGTTAGCGGGGTCTCCTTGACCTTTTTGCCAGGGAAAATTATTCCCCCCCCCCCTTCCCCCCCCTCCCGGGCCCCCAACCCAGCTGCGGGTTTTCCATTTAAACTCTTGGTCCAGGGTTTGGCCCCCCCCGGAGGTCCCGCCACCGTGGTTTCCACATTTCTGACAACCATGGAAAACCCCAAAAACAACTTTTGAACCACCACTTTTGGCCACCAGGCCAACGGAAACTGCCACTAACGGCCTATTCAGGGTCCATTGCACCACCCCCCAGGCCACCTTTCACCGGGCCTGGGAAACCGGGGGGGCCCCAACGCCCCAAATTTCCCTTGGCCCCGGGGGGAAAAACCCACCCCCAAAGGGCCACCTTAAAGGCCTAAAAACAACTCCACGCAAAGCGGCGCCTGTGCACTCCCCTCGTTCTTTTTATTTTTCCTACCCTTCCCCTCCCCAATTTCTTTCCCCACTTGATTTGGCGCCTGGCAAAGGGCTTTGGGGTTGATATACCTTCCCCCAAACAAAGCTGGATAGGGAAAAATTTTTTTTGCGGGGGTTTGCAGGAAGTATTTCCGACAAACCTGACTCTCCTCTGACAGGGGCCAAAGGTAGCCGTTTAAATTTTCTTCCCATCTGCAAAAACGCACGCATTTTTTTTCCCCCCCGGATATCTTTCTCTCTCACAAAACGGGGCTCTAACCTTTGGCCGCTTAAAAGCCCAATTCCTTTGTCTAAAAAAAGCAGGGGTCCCCCCCCGGTTTTCCCCTTTTTAAACCTGCCCTAGTAGTTGGTGGGGCACCTTTCCCCTTCCGTTAAAATTGTATCAAAGCAAAAAACTGAATTTTTCCCGGCACACCCGCAACATTCCTTGACGTATAAACCCTCTCGACTCCCCCCACATTTAAAAAACTTTGGGGCTTTTCCCCTCTCACTTTTCATTTGAGTCCCACTTTTTCCCAGGGGAACTTAGAATCCGCTTCAAATTTGGGGTCTCCGCCTCCTTTTTTGTAGGGAGTCGGCGAATCACTCCCCTGACTGGGGGGTCTGGGATTAAAGGGCCCCCTGGTTCAACCCTTCATCCCATTAAAAATGAACCCTGGGCAGATTCATACCTGTCTGCAAAATTTAAATAACTCCACTAAATTCCCAAATTTCCTTTTTTCTGGGCCCAAAATACTGTGAAAACCTTTTCCCACCAAAGGGGGAGAAATTTTCTCCTTAACGATCTCCTCCCCCTCAAAAATTCCCCAAATTTGTTCGATGTTTCCCAACCTTTATCCAAAGGCAAAAAAGACCCCCAAGGGCCATAAAGGAAAATGTAAAGTGCGTCCCCACCTGCATTAAAGAACGGTTTCTCCCGAACAATTTCCTATATCTAAACGGCGGTTTCCTGATACCTCTTTAAACAAAAACAAACGCGCCCCTCGACACTTTATTTTTTTTTTTTTTTTCCTTTTTTTTTTTTTTTTTTTTTTTTTCCGGGGGAAAATCAAAAAAAGCCTCCCTACTTTGGGTGTTTACAACGCAGACAAATTTTTTGGCCCAAACCCTTCCCTTTGGGTAAGCCCTTCTTGGGGAATCCTTTCAAATTGCGAAAAAGAAAATCCCCAAAAAGGGCCGGATTAACATCAAAAATTGGGAAAATTGAAACAAGGGACTGACCTGGGTGCAAAGTTTTACTTTTAGTTTTTTTTGTCCCCCTCCCTTTTTTTTCTTTTTTTTTCCATTTTTAAAATTTTTCAAAATCAAACTGCCTTAAACCCCCTTTTTTTTTCTCTTTCCCCCCTCTTTTTTCCCCCCTCTTCTCTCTCCCTCTTTTTCCTTTTTCCCGTTCTTCCTTCCTTCCCTCCCCCTTTTTTTCCCTTTCCCCCTCCCTTTTTTTTCCCGTTCTCTTTCTTTTCCCCCTCCCTTTCCCCCCCTTCTTTTTTTCTTTTTTTCTCTCCCCCATTTTTTTTTTTTTCCCCTTTTCCCCCCTTCTCCTTTTCCTCCTTTTTTCCCTTTTTTCTTTCTCCCCTCCTCTTTTTTTTTTCCCCTTCCCCTTTTCCCCCCTTTTTTTTTTTCCCCTTTTTTTTCCCCCTTTTTCTTTCTCTCTCCTCTTTTTTTTTCCCTTCCCTTCCCCTCCGCCTCTTTTTCCCGTTTTTCTTTCTCTTTTCCCCCTTTTTTCTTTCCCGTTCCCCTTTTCCCCTCTCCTCTTTTTCCCCCTTCCCTTTTTCCCCTCCTCTTTTTTTCCCCTTCCCTTTCCTCTTTTTCCCTTTTTTTTCCCTTTTTCTTTTCCCCTTCCCCTTTTTATTTTTTCTGGGCCCGATTACACGGGGGCCCGGTTTTTCACTACATATGCCCCTTTAGTTTTCCCGGGCCCTTTTAGTCCTAAAGCTTTTTTCCCTTTTTCTATGAGGCCCATCTTTTTCAAACGGCCCCAAATTTTGTCTCAGCCCCTCTTCATTCCCTCATTTTTTAAGCTATCCAAAACCCCGATTCCCCCTAGTTTAAAAAACCACAGTAAAAAGGCGGGGAAAATCCACCCATCACTTTTTAAATTTAAACAATCAAATAGTTTTTGGGTACACACAATCAACCCCCAACAGCAAAACCAAAAACAAGCAAGTTCAAATACAAGGGCCCCTCTGAAAAAAAAAAAACAAAAAAATCAAAAAACATGAAATAACGTCCCTTTCCCGGGAAAAAAAAAAATCTAGGTTTTCCACAATTACCCAAAATTTTTAAATCCCTTGCAAATTTAACAAAACCAAGGGAAAAAAATCAAATTATGGCTCATTTATTTTTCATTCCCGGACCGACAGTCCCCCCAAAATTTTGGGGGTCTCCGAGCTCCCCCCGTTATTAAAATATGAAATTTTTTAAAATTCCCGGGGGCAGGGGGTTTTTAGACAAATATTTAAAGGGTTTCCCAAAACCCAAAAAGGGGCCCCCTCCATAGGCCAAAACGCACCTGTCACTCACATCGGGTGGGGGGGCCCTCACAAAGGGGGAAAAAAGTGAAAACCCAAAAAAAAATTTTTAAAAAAAAATCAACTTTATTTAACATGACTTTCCCCCCCCACCCCTCCCCTACACAAAAACAGCTATCTGTAAAACATACCCAAAAATTTAAACAGCAAACAGACAATTTCATAAAACGCAACCCCTGTTTTCATTATTCTTAAAATTTGCCAGGAAAGACAATATTCCACAAATTTTTGGGGTTTTCCAAAACTTATAACCTTAAGGCCAATTAAAAGTCCAAAATTTTCCCGCATTCCTTGGTTGATTCGTAATTTTTTCCCCTCCACTGAAAGACCCCGACTGAAGCTGCCACAAAATGTTTTTCCCCCCGATTTGGGGCCAAAAACCCAGTTGGGGGGCAAATGGCAACGTAAACTTTAGTCGCCCCTCACACCAATCTCCCCGGGCTCCACCCTTTCTTCGCCCCTCCCCCGGAAAAGGGGTCCTGTCGGGCCCTCCCACAGGTTTTCCCCGGCTGCAAAACCCCCCCCCAAACCCTTGTCTGGCAGCTTTCCCCGTCTAGGCCCCAACAGGCTGACCACTTTTAGGGGTTTGGTTTTACCCTCCCCACACGGGGAAAAAATTCCCTTTTCGTCGTCGGGTTTCCCAGGGTACAGCAACCTCCACTGTCCTTTAAAAGTCCCCCCCCCCCAGGGGACAACGAGGGGACAGCTAAACCTCTTTCTTCACCTGTATTTTTTTTGAAACCCCCCCAGCAAACGGGCGAGTTCACTTTCCCTTAAAATTAGTCACAAAACTTCCTTGGTTTTCCAAGCACCTTAATTCTTTTTCCCAAAAAAGAGAAACCCGAGTTTAAAATGGCCAACCAAAGGAAACACTGGCAACACCCCCCACAACACAAAATTTGTCCAAAAAACCCCAATTTTTTTTTATTCCCCCCAAGGAATCACTAGTCCCAAAACATAACACACACACCCCCCAAACCCAGCGCCCAACAAAGCAGGGGGACCCAGTGGGTTTAAAGCATAACCTTTCCCATTCAAAAAATCTGTTTTTATTCCCCCAACTAAAACCCCTTGAACTAACCGCCTGGACCCTCTACCCGCCATGACTGATGCTTTAAGTATTTACTACCTCTATAGACAACAAGGCGCAAACACACTCGATAGGCCGCAGCCTTCCATTCATTCCTCAGGACAAGGACGACTGAATGGTCGCTGTACTCTGCCTGCAGGCTGACGGTCACCTACCCGTGACGGTCACCTGACACGATCGCCTTCCTTTCCGCCCACTGTGAGAACCCAGTGAATAGCCAGTGCTCAAAGTGGACACTCTCTCTACCCAGGACCGCAGGTCAGCCTGTTCTTGTTACTAATCCCTCGGACATGCGAAACACTTCCCGGTTACTCTCCCTCCTTCAGTATGCGACTCGGGTATTCCCCCCTGGTGATGCCTGAATTCGCACACTTGAAGACCCAAGGAACGTGCTCTCAACAACAGCAAAACTACCCTTAATTTGCCTAAATGCTCGAGAACATTCGGCCGACTCATTACAGACAGTGATTCGTAAATAGTTTAAGATGCACCTGCCAGGTAAAGTGAAAAATCTATTTATACCCGGGTTAGTTATGATGATTTAGATAAATGTTTTGTGAAGTTCAAGAAAAGAGAGAATGTTTTATGTTGTTTGACTCCATGCGCATTGATGTTTTCTTCCATGATTATGTGTAGTAAAGTTATAGACTTTACTAGTGGTTTGATGTGACGAATGCATGTATATGAATGAGATTGTAAGCAAGCTGTGAGTGCGTTTGGGCTTGCGCTAGTCCTTCCTCCACTGACATACCCCGAGGTTGACAATTTATTGGCGAGCCTGCCAGGATATTCTGGCCCATTTATTATAATTGTTCAACTTCTCAGAGAGGAAGCTGGGTGGATTCAAGTATTGTAATCCTAAGACAAGGTAGTGTCTTTCTGTATTTTTTCCAAGATAGTTAATACTAGCTTGGCATTGCTTCCAAAGATAGTTAACACTAGGCTTTGCATTTCACCCAGAGTACTTATTTCGCACAGATTGCCTATAATTCGCCTTCATAGGTGTCAAGGCGCTAGGCGTGGCGTCATATAAAATCTAATTACGTTTGTCCCAAGCTAATAGTATCATTCATAGGATTTGCTATTACTTCACTCGTGTCGGTAAACACACCATTTGGCTGTCGTAAGTAGTAAAATCTTGTTCAAAAAAAAAAAAAATAATATAATGGCGGACGAAAAGAACACCCCTATTGAACAACTTGTGAGTCGTCGCTCGTGATTTAGGCTACTCGGGAGAAGAGTTTTGTCGAGCATTTGTTGAAACCCAACAAAAGAAGGAAAGAGAGAGCAGCGGCAAGACCCGTGGTCGCAGTAAAATAGCAGAGCAGGAAAAGGCTAAAGAAACGCAAGGAAACAGAAAGATTAAGGATTCAAGCTAACGATAATCAGCTAGAGAAACGCAGGAAACAGAAAAGATTAGGATTCAAATTAGAGTTAGAGAGAGTGAGACTACAGAGGGAACCACCGATGATTGTATTTCAGTTCCAGTGACCCAGTCGCAGTTATGCCCCCCGAACAAAGTTGCCCAATACTCTGAAGGAACAGATTTCGATTGGATGCGTACAATCAGTCGTGTTGGAAACGTTTGCTGCTAGTCAGGGTTGGCCTTCAAGAAGAGTGGGCAGTCATTTTGTCCAGCGCTATTGACGGTTAAAGGCATTACAGATTTCACTGTCGTTACCAGCAACCAACAATCTTGATTTTGGTGCTGTGAAGGAGTCTATTGATGAAGGGATTTGACCTCACAGAAGAGGGTTCAGAAAGAATTTCGATCAGCTAGATTACAAGCAGGTGAACGTATACACTCATTTGGTGCACGTTTATATCACTATTTTGAGAAGTGGTTAGAGTTGAGCGGTACGATAATGGACATTCGCTGAATTGAAAGAGCTGGTTAGAAAATCAGATTTTGTCAGGTTGCATCCAGAGTTAACTATACATGTGAAAGAGAGACAGCCAGGACAGCAGGGGTTCTGAAGTTAGCAGAGGTTACAGGGAGGGCACGTTTTGGGCACTAAGGTGCAGGAGAACAGGTGCCAGGCACAGGTGAGAAGAGAGCCAATGGAACGAGGGGAGTTTTCCTTCCTAATCTGCAAACCCAGTTGTGGGTCAGAAAGAGGACAAGGGACAATAGGTGTTTCATTTGTCACAAGAAGGTACATGCGAGGAATGTCGCTGAGGTTCCAGAAGGCAGCACCTTGCAAGAGGTTGATAAGGGTTCGCCAGGGGAAACGACCTGCAGTGAACCAAAAGAGGGATCCAATCTGAAGAGGTAGAGTGCGGCCTATGCGCGTGCTGGACAGCAGTCCAGTGTCAGGGATGGAGGGCACGAGCTGAGTGGTTCATTACCAAGTGGAAGAGGGGTGGAAGTGGCCATCAAGGGTGAAGTGTTACGGGACACTGGTTGTTTCATGTGTGTAGAAAACAACGCTGGTCGAGGAAGGGGATTTGACAGGCAAATCCAGACCGTACTCTAATCGATGGCACTGTGAGGGAGTCCAGTTGCTAAGAATAGAAGTACTACCCCTTACTTCTCAGGAGAGTTTTGTCTGCGCTGGTGATGGAGAAACCCTTTATGATTTGATCATTGGAAATATTCCAGGTGCAAGGGATCCATGGGATCCTTAGTTGTTGACTGCGACAGGGGCAGCAGTTCAAACACGGAGCAAGAAAGGAGAAAAGGTGGATCAAACCCGTTAGTTCCGTCCCAGCAAGGAAGTCAGGCATAGATGTGTCGCCTGATGATTTAGGCAGTCGCAGGATCAAGACCCTTCGCTGCGTGAATGTCTTGGGAGTTGGCAAGAGGTGAGAGAAACAGGTGGTATTAGAGAGGTGAGACAGACTTCTGGTGAAATGGCGGGTTTGTTGGGTACCGATGTTCACCAAGGGGAAGCAGGTAAGGGGACAACCCAGTAGAGGATAGCCACATGTTATCGTGACACTGTCATGTCAGTGGGTCACGAGTCGCTCATGCGGTCATCTTGGGTACACCGGCAAAAAACAGCGACTGACGTAATCATTGATGATTTTCACACTTGGCAGTGCAATGGCGACATAAAGCGGTTCTGCAATGTCATGTGATGTGTGTCAAAAGGTTCAGCCACAAGAGGGGTGAAAGAGGAAGGCGGCCTCTTAAACAGCCCCTTTTAATTGACACAACCATTCAGGAAGTGGCCTTTATGTGAGATCTGATTGGCCCAATCTCGCCCGGTTCCAACGGGCGGGCACAGGATGTGTTGACGCTCGTGGCCTACGCTGACCAAAACCAGAATATCCACGAAAGCAGTCGCATTGAAAGGCGTAGATTACTGCAACAGGGTCGCGAAGGGCTGGTAGACGATCTTTTCCCTCGCGTGGGTGTGCCATCACAATCACAAATTTTCCTCAGTGACAAGGGGGACACAGTTCACCTCAGGCGTGATGAGGGAGGTCAAACAAGGCTAGCTATGGATCACAGCACAACAGCTCTCACTCTACCTATAACCCCCACCTTACCTACCCTACCGCCATACCATCCACAATGCAATGGCTTGGTAGTGAAAGATTCATCAATGGAGTGCTGAAGGCAATCCTTAGAGAAGGCTCTGTGAGGAAAGAGAGGACCCAGCAGATGGTGGGACCGTTACATTCCAACGGCAACACGTGTTTCGCACTACCACAGAACTACAAGGGCAAGTCCCCGTTCAGATAAGAGCACACAGCTTTAGCATCCATTTGAGCTGCTGTATGGGCGGACAGTCCAATAATACCATGTATTTGCCTCAAAAGAGCCCGTGGTCCGGCGAACAGGGGATCAGAAGAGGTCAAAACCACTTATCATTATGTGTGTACTTACGCAATAGGCTATAGGAACGTGTAAGGTTCAAGGGGAAGTTTGCAGGAGGCTAGGGTCCGTTCAGAAGAAGCCATATTACCGGAATGTGATGGAAGCAATCCCTCAAGGATGGTGGAGATCAAGTCCCAGTTACTTGCTTTTCCCCACGGATCACAAAAACAACTGCTGAATCATTGAAAGGACCATTCACCATCAATGAAAAGGTAATCAGATTACCGAATTGATGTGAATGGGAAACCAAAAACTATTTCCTGCGAATTGCTTTCCGGCAAATAAATTCAGCGTGAGACTCAGCACATAGTGCGTCAGCAGCAATCATTGATGGAGGGTGAAGGAGACCCAGCAGAAGAAGGGAAAATTTTGTTGCCGGGAGTTTTCCAGGGAGAAGAGTCATACAGGGATGTGTCACTGTAATAAGGCTTAGCGACAGTAGGAACAGGAGGAAGTTAGGGGCTCCTAAAACAGTATAGGGCTCCCCTGACTGTAAACCAGGCAGGACAACTCTAGAGGATCCTGTACGGTGGAGTTAACATTCGCCTAAACCCGTACATGTGAAACCCTGCCCGGATCCCGTATGCCGACCAAACGATTGATCGAGAGGAGGAGGAAAAGATTTGGACCTTGGGGTGATTGAGCCGTCAAAGCATCCGAATAGTGCACCCGCGTCTTAGTGAGGAAAAGTCAGGTGAGCATTCGATTCTGTTAGTTGCCTCTAGACGTCTGAGAAAGTGGCACCAATGTCGAATTGCAGAAGTCATAACCAACGTGGAAGACCTGTTCGCATCAGAGGTACGGCCCACAAGCAAGAGCAAGTATTTCACCAGGATAGATCTGAGCAAGGGTTGTTGGCAAATACCTTGAGTGAGGAGTTCAAAGAGAGTCCACAGCATTCTCCTCTCCTATGTGGGGCTATACCAGTGCGAGTACTTCCTTTTGTATGGCCAACGCACTGGCAGTGTTCCTCAGATGATGAGGAAGTTGTATGGCGGGTTTGGAAGGCGTAAGTGATTTCATGGATGACCTTCTGATAGCTCCTGAGACATGGGAGGAGCAATATGAGCAGCGAGTAGCAGATTTATAGAGAGGTTGAGACGAGCCAATCTCACAGCCAGACCAATCAAAGGTGCCTAGATTGGTTTTTCCAAGAGCCTGAGAAGTTCCTAGTTGTTTGTGTTGGAGGCGAACACAAAGCAGCCAAACAGGGAAAGGGTGAAAGAAGATGATGAATTCAGAGAGAAACCAAAGACGCAAACAGAAGACCGGAGACTGCTAGGTTTTATTGGTTATCATACAGTGACTTTGTACCGAAATTTCGCAGCAATCTCGAGTCCTCTCAGTGATTTGGTCAAAGGACAGGGAAACCGGCAGTGTCAGTGGTCAGACGCTGCAGAGCAAGCACTGCAATCAGGCTGGAAAGACTAGGTTCCCGGCCCATCTTGGAAGCTACCGGAATATGTCTAACCATTTATGTTGCGTACAGAGTGCATCAGGTCGTGGAGTAGGTGCAGATATTGTTGCAGATCACGAAGGGGTCGAGTTTCCCGTGAAGTATGCTAGCAGAAGCTGACGAGTGTGAAGAGGGGGAAAACGCAATGTAGAAGAAGGAGTGTTTGGCTGGTCGTGTGGCCGTGCAGAAATTTCACAAAACTGAAAGGAAAGAGTTCGTGGTAAAAAGAGACTGATCATCAACCACTCAAATACCTAGCAGGAGGCGAGCTGAAAAACCGCAAGGGTGCATGCGGCTGGGGCAATGTGGCCCTGAATTGAGCAGCCCTACGGTATCGATTCAGAACATCCCCGGTCCTGAACAGAATGTAGGAGCTGACTATTTAAGGGGCCGTGTAGGGTCTATCAAGCTGCCACTCAGAGGAAGTCAGTCATATCACGGGTGCATTAGTTTACTTGTGATTAATAGTGTTGATTACAGTGAGATTGAGTGGATATATGGATGATCATTCCCACTTTTTGGCTATGGTGTTCATATTTTTGTGAGACTTGTTCATGTAAATGTCATTATGTTTGGAGCGGACAGTCGCTTGTGTAGTAAAGCACTGTTTTTGCGATAAAGGCCAACCGAGGATGAGATTTCTCAGTGAGGTGTCATGGATCGGTGATCAAATTAGGATTGTGCTTTTCATAATAGGTTGAGAAGAGAAGATTTGCACATCCGCATTAGGGGGATGCATAGTTTGCGCACAGAGGTTATCAGAAATGAATTGAAATAAGGCAAAGCGCACGTCAATGATAACCCATTGGTGAAATTTATGAGTGATACATGCTGAAATAAGGTAAACCGTTGTGTAAATAATGTTGCAAAAACTTGCACATAGTAGCTGTGTGATCAGCAAATTCGGTTTTTTTTTTTTTGTACGCGTTTGTTTTGGAGACAATGCGAGAGCATTGAGCATAGTCCTTTTGCAAGGGGGAACTTGTCACGGACAAAAATAGAAAAGACCGAATTCGTGGTCAGATCGCCAGCCATTTCAATTGCACATAATCCAAACTCAAACATCCTGGTTCCCAGGCAGACGACTTTATGTTTCGCGTACAGCCAATTAGGCACAGCGAAGAGGCTTTTGTTAGTCCTCACGGAGACCAAGCACCGTCCAGCAGACGACTGAAGGCTTGACCGACGTCCTCAATCTGTCTGGCCAGCAGGATCTCGGCGTCTTGGGTCCGACTGATGTCAGCTGAATTTGCGAGGGGGGGGGGGCGGCGACGGCTGGGGCGGGGGGGGGGGTGGCCCTGGGGACACTATGGTCCAGAACCGAAGGACGCACGCACAGTTAAGCCAGAACGTCGCCGTTGAATAGAAGGGGGAAAGGTATTTGTGTGGTGGGGGTAAATCAAGCTAGATTAATTAAATGACCCCCTTTGACCACCACAGAAAGCAAGGCCGGTAGATGGTGACTTTGACGATTTGAATGTCCAATGGAATTAGAGGGGAGGTAACCTCGGTTTACAAGGCGAGGAAAAAATACTGACCAATGGGGTACTCACCCTTTGACACATAGATGAGAAATATAGAAAGTGAGGGAGTGAGAATGAAGGGAGAACGAAGAAACGGAGAGATAGGGAAGGATCGGGGAGTAAGCTCTGCATGAAGAAAGGCAGAGAGATGAGAGGAGGGAGTGAAGAGAACCGAGTTAAAGCATTACACCATATCGAAGTCTGCAGAGGAAGGACTAAGGAGCGATGTTGAGAAGAGAGTTGCTAACTTAAGATGAAGAGAAAAAAAAAAGGGAAAAGAAAAAGAAAAAGAAAAGCACCCAGACATTTGAATAGAGCAGCAATCTAAAGAGAAGAGAGAGAGAGAAGAGGCACTGCGTAAATGCAGGAAGAAAGAAAGGAGAACAGAATCGATTCTGGTAACACTGTTTACAAATCTGATAGCCGGGGTTCGCCTCATACCTGGCAGCGCCACTTTCATCAGCAGGCCAACCTGACCCACGCCAGCGGTCTAATGCCTGACCAGTGCCAGATGGTCTAACCTGGACCAGTGCCAGCAGTCTATAACCTGAACAGTGCCAAGCATGTCCAACCTGACAAGAGCCAGCAGTTGTGTCGTGACTGGTGTTTGGTGAAAGTGACAGTGAAAAAGAAAAAAAAGAAAAAAAAGAAAAAAACGAAAGGACAGTGATTCGTAAATAGTTGTGAAGAGCACCTGGCCAGGTAAAGTGAAAAAAATCTATTTCTTACCCGGGTTAGTTTATGATGATTTAGGGAAAATGGTTTGTGAATAGGCAAGAAAAGTGAGAATTGTTTTATATGTTGTATTGAACTCCATGCGCATTGGATGTTTTCCATTTCCATGAGTATGTTAGTAACGTTATAGACTTTACTAGTGGTTTGATTTGACGAATGCAGAGATATATGAATGAGATAGTAAGCAAAGCTGTGATGCGTTTGGGCTGTGCGCTAGTCCTTCCTCCACTGACATACCCCGAGGTTTACAATATATATATATATATATATATAAAAAACTATATATATATATATAGATATATATATATATATAATAGGGGGGGGTCAGCCCTGCTATTGCGAGCGGCCCGCAATTTGCGACGGCCCGCGATTTGCGCGATTTTGCGTGGCCCGCTATTGCGCGGGCCCGCTATTGGTGCGACAGTTAGGTTAGGGTTAGGGGTAGGGATAGGGTTAGGGTTAGGGTTAGGGTTAGGGATAGGGTTAGGGTTTGGGTTAGGGATAGGGTTAGGGATAGGGTTAGGGTTAGGGTTAGGGTTAGCGCGCAATAGCGGGCCCCGCGCAATTGCGGGTCCCCGCAATAGCGGGCCGCGCAATAGCGGGCGCGCAATAGCGGGCCCGCCCCTAATATTATTATATATGTTTGCTGAACAATTAAGTAGTATATATATATATATATATATATATATATATATATTATATTTATATATATTTTTACAGTGTGGTCAATCAATGGGAGATTGCATCTCTTACGAGATCCAGGAAAGACTGCCGTGCACACTTCCTAACTGCTGAAAATGCTGGGGTTCTCTTAACAATAATGAGTGACCACTGACAGTTCACACTATTCGATCTCCCTTGCATCCTTATTAATGGATCCTCAAGCATAGGCTCAAAGACTTACTCTTATATTTGATGCGTATTTGAGTTTTTAGCAACTTATTTCTCTACCACACATTCTTTTCGTTTTACTGTTCAAACCCTTCATGCAGCTTTGAGGTGCTGTTGGATTCCGTTTTTGAACCATTGGTGGTGAGAATTACCATGGAATTGTACACTGTGGTACATCTTTACTTGATGCCAAGGGACCATAAAACACAACTACGATCCAGCGGATGAAAGGTCCCTTTTTTAGCGACAAAACAGCCGATTGTCTATACAGCGACAAGATTCTTAAAGGTTGATAGTTTTCACTTTTGATGCCCGAAAAGTACGCCATATTAAACCCATCATAACGATTGTCGGTACAGCGACAAAATTCTTAAAGGTTGACAGTTTTCACTTTTGATGCCCGAAAAGTACGCATATTAACCCATCACAACGATGCCAGCTTTTTTCGTCCTGGACAGGGGGAGACACTATTTATACAACATAATTTCCTAAAGAAAACGATTGTCATGGTTTTCTGATACCAGTAAGAAGTACCATAGAAACCCATCAT
Organism: Conus ventricosus; assembly: GCA_018398815.1. Classification (NCBI taxonomy): domain Eukaryota; kingdom Metazoa; phylum Mollusca; class Gastropoda; order Neogastropoda; family Conidae; genus Conus; species Conus ventricosus. The sequence goes on from CM031601.1 coordinate 2,910,525, forward strand.
AATGTGGGGTTTCTATGGGTACTGTTGTGAGAATAATTTTTGTTTGTCCGGGACACAGTTTGTGCCAGATCAGCAGAATGGTTCCCGCCACCTCTTTTTCGTCCTGTTAGTCTCTCTCCCCCCCCCCCCCCTTCCACACACACAGAGAAGGGGGAGAGAAAATTTGTGCCAAATCAGCAGAATGGTTCCCGCCACCTCTTATTCTTCTCCCCGTTCTCCCTAACACACACACACACACACACACACACACACTCATGTACACACGCGCGCGCTTAAACATGCACACACACACGCACTCTCAGTCACACACACACACACACTACACACACACACACACACACACACACACACACACTACTGCATGCAGCTGGTGAGGCAATTCCGATTCTTAGTCAATCAAAATCTCCCAAACACAACGGGTAAAGTGTAGGTGTACAGAATTCTTGCAGAAATGCT
>CM031601.1:2911080-2923580 GCA_018398815.1 Conus ventricosus
GATGTCCATGTTGGTACCCCAGCTGTGATGCCAAAGACATAGTTGTGGGCACATGGTTAACGGGGTTGTTAATGCGGGCCAATTTGGAATACTATACATGGATCCGGCATCGCATTTATGACACTGACAGGATCCGACACCGGAAACTGTCTCTGGAAAATTTGTCTTCCACGGTGATCAGGGGTATACACAGAGAGAGAGAGAGAGAGAGAGAGAGAGAGAGAGAGAGAGTAGCCAATTAACTTGATGTCCACTTCAACCCTCCCCCACCCACCCACCCCCACCACCACCCTACCCCACCACCGACCTTCCTTTCCACTGCAAGTCGCGTCTTGACCAACAACAAACGTGTGTTTCTCTCCCCCTTAGACGTCTCGCGGGAAGGACGAAGGGGAAGAAGAAAAAGGCGGGGGAAAAAAATGGAGGGGTGGGGATGGGGTAGGTAGGGTGTGCATTTCTGACGTACAAACTATCGGGGGGGGGGGGGGGGGGGGGGGGACTGTGTCAACATTGAAAGAGACCTGCGATTTTTCTCAATGGCTCGTCAACAGAGTTCTCCCCTTGTCGTCGCCGCACAAGAGAAACAATCGAGCACCTGTTTAGGAACGGGGAGGGAGTAGTATGGTACGTACGGCCCTCCGCGAAATCAGGAGGTAATATTACAGGTGACCCAGGCTTTGGTTTCTATCCAGTGGCGTGTGCCGTGTCCAGGAATGTTGACCATGTCATTAGAGAACGATTGTGTTGACACAGTCGTCGGGAAGAAAGAGAGGGGAGGAGAGAAAGAAGGGGGGGGGGGTGTTGATGCCTCATTTGTTCTCACGGACAAAGTTGATCGTTGGAAACGCCCCCATGTGTTGTTCTAACTGTCCGAGTTGGTGTGAATGAAATTTTAGTGTGTGTGTGTGTGTGTGTGTGTGTGGTGTGTGTGTGTGTGTGTGTGTGTGTGTGTGTGTGTGTGTGTGTGTGTTTTTTTCCCCCTGTCGGTTTGAAGTGATAGCACTTAGTGGTTGTCGCGTTGTTTGTCATGTGAAGTATAAAAGTATGAAACTGACCCCAAAGGATTTCCGTATCAGAAATACACGCGCGCGCGCACGCACGCACGCATCGTACAGACAGACAGACAGACAGACATACACACACACACACACACACACACACACCCCACACACACACCCCACACACACACACACGCACGCACGCACGCACACGCATACGCACACACGCACGCACGCACACGCATACGCACACGCACGCACCGCACATACATACACACACACATGCCCGCACACTTGCACGCACGCACGCAAGCGCGCTCACACACACACACACGCTGTCCAGATTTTTGTCACGAGGCCTACGACGTTTGACCCATCTAGGGTGGCGGAATTACTCATTTATTTTTGTCGTTGCTGTTGTCGTGTACCCGTCCCTTAATGGCTTGTGGTGCGGTTGCACCTTGGTGTAGTTCAGCTCAACTTCGGTTTGCTTTCTCTCTCTCTCTCTCTAATTCCACTGCCCGTCCCTATTCATCCTGCAGGTTCACGGGTGGCTGGTACCTTTCTCTCGAACTTGCTGTCTATCGGCCCTCTGCCTGTCTTTTTACCTGTCGCACGTGTTTCATTTCTTTTTTTTGAAGTATGCTCACTCTGTGACGCAGCGTGGCATGTTGGCCACCATCGCTGAGGAGGTTAGCTTTTCACTCGAGCGGAAGATGTCTCTGGGAGCGCCTGCTCCGGTCTTGGTTCTTCACCGTTGTCAGGTCAAAAATGAACTCAACCAAACTCGTGTCAATCGCCACCAGCCCAGTTGGGCATAAGCTCTAACGCAAATATTCTGGGCGTCAGGCGGACGGGCCCCTGGTTCGGATCCGGCCAATTAAGCATAGGGGAGAGGCTCCACAGAGAAAGGTCTGTCCGGTGGACGGGCTAAGCAGCTTTGAAACCCACGCCTCGATGTCTAGCGAGACGAGTCGTAGCGCCTGGCTCAGGCTCTCTGGCCAATTTGTGGAACCAGCGCCATTGTTAGTCGACGTCGTGGCGCCTTACCCAGACTCATCTAGCCAATTTACACTGACCATGTCCACGGGTTAAGCCACAAAGGCGCCAGTAAGTAGGAGAGGGGGGAAGGTAGTGTGTGGTGGGGGTGAAATCTAGCTAATCAATTAAATGACCAATGACCACCACAGAGAGTAAGGTGTGTAGCGTGACTGTCATGATTTGAATATCCAATGGAATTAGAGGGAGATAACTTCGGGGGGTCAGGGGTAAAAAACTGACCAATGGTACCCCGCCCTTTTTGGAGAGATCGGAACGAATAAGAAGGATGTGAGAGTGAGAGAACGGGAGAACGAGGGGAGAACGAACAGAGAGACAGAGAGAGGAGGTCTGAGTGTAATCTCTGAGGAGAGAAAAGCAGAGAGATGAGGGGAGGAGAGAAGAGAACCAAGTTGAGAGATTAGCACGAGATAGTCTGCAGAGGAAGGACTTAGGAGAGATGTAGAGAGAGTTGCTAACTAATGAAGAGAAAAAGAAGAAGAAAAAAAAAAAAGAAAAGAAAAGCAACCATGTCCATTTGATAAGAGCAGACTAGAAGAGAGAGAGAGAGAGAGTGCAATGCGTTAATGCAGGAAGAAAGAAAGGAGAACAGATCGATGTTGATAGTCACTGTTCTATCCTAACCGGGGTTCGACCTCATACCTGGCAGCGTCACTTCGCCAAGCAGAACCACAGACCAACGCCAACAGTCTCACCTGACCAGGCGCCATCAGACCAACACCAGTGCCAGCAGCTGTGTCGTGTTGTGAAAGTGACAGTGAAAAGAAAAAGAAAAGAAAAGAAAAGACAGTGATTCGTGAATAGTTAAGATCACCTGGCCAGGTAAAGTAGAAATCTATTTATACCCGGGTTAGTTAATGATGTTTTAGATAAATGATTTTGTGAAGTTCAGGAAAGAGAGAATGTTTTATTTTGTTTGATTCCATATGCATTGATGTTTCGTTCTATGATCATGTGTAGTAAAGTTATAGACTTTACTAGTGGTTTGATGTGACGAATGCATGATATATGAATGAGATTGTAAGCAAGCTGTGAGTGTGTTTGGGCTGTGCGCTAGTCCTTCCTCCATCGACATCACCCGAGGTTGACAACCTATTGGCGAGCCTGCCAGGATATTCTGCCCATTTATTATAATTGTTCAACTTCTCAGAGAGGAAGCTGGGTGGGATTCAAGTATTGTAATCCTAAGACAAGGGGTTGTCTTACTGTATGTTCCCAAGATAGTTAAATACTAGGCTTGGCATTGCTTCCAAGATAGTTAATACTAGGCTTGGCATTTCAGCCCCAGAGTACTCATTTCGCACAGATTGCCTATAATTCGCTCTCATAGTTGGGTCAGGCGCTGGGCGTCTTATAAAAACTAACTACGTTGTCCCAAGCTAATATTATCATTCATAGGATTGTGCTATTACGTCACCCGTGTCGGTAACCACAGTTTGGCTGTCGTAGTTATAAAATCTTGTTCAAAAAAAAAAAAAAAAAGAGATATAATGGCGGAAGAAAAGAACACCCCTATTGAACAACTGTGAGCGTCGCTCGTGATCTAGGTTACTCAGGAGATGAGTTGCGTGCATTCGTTGAAAACCAACAAAAGATGGAAAGAGATGAACGCGCGGAAAGACGCCGTGTTGCAGTAGAAATAGCAGAGCAGGAAAGGACTAAAGCTAGCGCAGCGCAGGAAACAGAAAGAATGACGCAGGAAACAGAAAGATTAAGGATTCAGGCTAATCAGGCTAGCGAAGCGCTAAGGATTCAATTAGAGTTAGAAAAGGTGAGAATACAAAGGGAGACCCCCGAGGATGGGAGTTCAGTTTCCAGCGACTCTGTGCGCAGTTACGCCCCCCGACCCAAGTTGCCAAAATTCTCTGAAGGAACCGATTCGATTGATGCATACATCAGTCGTTTCGAAACGTTTGCGACCAGTCAGGGTTGGCCTTCAGAAGAGTGGGCAGTCATTTTGTCGGCGTTACTGACGGGTAAGGCATTGCAGATTTTCACTGCGTTACCAGCAGAACAACAGTCCGATTTTGGTGCTGTGAAGGAGTCTTTAATGAAGGGATTTGACCTCACAGAGGAAGGATTCAGAAAGAAATTTCGTTCAGCTAGATTGCAAGCAGGGGAAACGTACACTCAGTTTGGTGCACGTCTAGATCACTATTTTGAGAAATGGTTAGAGTTGAGTGGTACGAAGAAGGAGTTCGCTGAATTGAAAGAGCTAGTTATGAAAGAACAGATTTTGTCAGGTTGCGGCCCTGAGTTAACCATACATTTGAAAGAAAGACAGCCAGAGACAGCAGGGAGTTGTTGAAGTTCGCAGAGGTGTATAGAGAGGCACGTTTGGGCACTAAGGTGCAGGAGAAACAGGTGCTAGGCACAGGTGAGAAGAGTGCAAGGAGACCAGGGGAGTTTTCTGCAAAGTCTGCAAACCCAGTGGTGGGGCAGAAGAAGAGGACAAAGGGACATTAGGTGTTTCATTTGTCACAAGAAGGGACATGTGGCGAGGGATTGTCGCATGAGGTTCCAGAAGGCAGCAGCCTTGCAAGAGGTGGATAAGGGTCGTCAAGGGAAACGACCTGCAGTGGAACCAAAAGGGATTCAGTCTGAAGAGGGTGGAGTGCGGCCTATGGCTAGCACTGGACAGCAGTCAGTGTCAGGGATGGAGGGCACTAGGCTGAGTGGTTCGTTACCAGTGGAAGAAGGGTGGATTGGCCAGCAGAGGGTGAAAGTGTTACGAGACACTGGTTGTTCATGCGGTGTAGTACGAACAACGCTGGTCGATAAAGGGGATTTGACAGGGCAAATCCAGACCTGTACTCTAATCGATGGCACTGTGAGGGAGTTTCCAGTTGCTAAGATAGAAGTACGTACCCCTTACTTCTCAGGCGAGTTGTCTGCGTTGGTGATGGAGAAACCCCTTCATGATTTGATCATTGGAAATATTCCAGGGGCAAGGGATCCAGGGGATCCTGAGTTGTTGACTGCTACAGGGGCAGCAGTTCAAACACGGAACAAGAAGGAGGGAAAGGTTGATAAACCGTTAGTCGTTCCGGCAAGGAAGTCAGGCATAGATGTGTCGCCTGATGAGTTTAGGGCGGCGCAGGAACAAGACCCTTCGCTCGTGAAGTCTTGGGAGTTGGCAAGAGGTGGAGAGAAACAGGAGGTTAGAGGAGGTGAGACAGAGTTTCTTGTGAAAGGCGGGCTGTTGTACCGAGTGTTCACCAAGGGGAAGACAGGTAAGGTGACCACTCAGTTAGAGGTACCAGCAGGTTATCGTGACACTGTCATGTCAGTGGGTCACGAGTCGCTCATGGCGGGTCATCTCGGCACCAGCAAAACCGCTGACCGAATCTTTGATGACTTTCATTGGCCAGGAGCAATGGCAGACATCAAGCGTTTCTGCATGTCATGTGACGTGTGTCAAAGGTCAGCCACAAGAGGGGTGAAGAGGAAGGCGCCTCTTAAACATCCCCCTTTAATTGACACACCGTTCAGGAGAGTGGCTGCTGATCTGATTGGCCCAATCTCGCCCTGTTCCAAAGGTGGGCACAGGTATGAGACATGCAAGGTTGCAAAGGAAAGTTTGCAGGAGGCTAGGGTCGTTCAGAAGAAGCAATATGACGGGAAGGTGAGGAAGCAATTCCTCAAGGTGGGAGATCAAGTCCTGGTACTGCTTCCCACGGGTCACAACAAGCTGCTGATGCATTGGAAAGGACCATTCGCCATCACTGAAAAGGTCGGTCGGGATTACCGAATTGATGTGAATGGGAAACTAAAACTTTTCCATGCGAATTTTCTCCGCAAATATATTCAGCGTGAGACTCAGCACATAGGCGCAGCAGCAATCATTGATGAGGTGAAAGAGACCCAGCAGAAGAAGGGGAGATTCTGTTGCCTGAGTTTCCAGGGGAAGAGTCATACAGGGATGTGTCACTGTATGAAGGGCTAGACAGTAGGAGACAGGAGGAAGTTAGGGGGCTCCTAGAACAGTATAGGGCGTCCCTGACTGATAAACCAGGCAGGACAACTCTAGAGACATGTACGGTGGAGTTAACATCGCAGAAACCCGTACATGTGAAAGCCTACCCGATCCCATATGCCACCAAGCAAGTGATCGAGGAGGAGGTAGAAAAGATGTTGGACCTTGGGGTGATTGAACCGTCCAAATCATCATATAGTGCACCCGTCGTCTTAGTGAGGAAAAAGTCAGGTGAGCATCGATTCTGTGTCGACTATAGACGTCTGAACAGTGTCACCAAGGTCGATGCAGAGGTCATACCGAACATGGAAGACCTGTTCGCTCAGATCGCCACAAGCAAGAGCCAGTATTTCACCAGGATAGATCTGAGCAAGGGTTACTGGCAAATAGCCCTGAGTGAGGACTCAAAGGAAGTCACAGCATTCTCCACTCCTATGGGGCTATACCAGTGGCGAGTACTTCCTTTTGGTATGGTCAACGCGCCTGCAGTCTTCTCTCGGATGATGAGGAAGTTATTGACGGGATTGGAAGGCGTTGTGAATTTCATGGATGACATTCTGATAGCGTCCGAGACATGGGAGGAGCATATGAGGCAGCTAGGAGCAGTTTTAGAGAGGTTGAGGAAAGCCAATCTCACAGCCAGACCAACAAAGTGCCAGGTTGGTTTTCCAAGCCTGGAGTTCCTAGGTTTTGTTGTCGGGGGCGACACAAAGCAGCCAGAAAGGGGAAAGGTGGAGAAGATGATGAATTCAGAGAGGCCAAAGACCAAAACAGAAGTCAGGAGTCTGCTAGGTTTTATTGGTTTCTATAGGGAGTTTGTTCCAAATTTCGCAGCAATCACGAGTCCTCTCAGTGATTTGGTCAAGGCAGGGAAACCGGCAGTGGTCGAATGGTCAGACGCTGCAGAGCAAGCACTGCAGACGGTGTTGGAAAGACTAGGTTCCCGTCCCATCTTGAAGCTACCAGATATGTCCAAACCATTTTTTGTTGCGGACAGATGCATCAGGTGGTGGGATAGGTGCAGTATTGTTGCAGGAGCATGAAGGGGTCGAGTTTCCTGTGAGGTATGCTAGCAGGAAGTTGACAAAGTGTGAAGAAGGGTACGCAACTGTAGAGAAGGAGTGTTTAGCTGTCGTGTGGGCCGTGCAGAAGTTCCACAAATACTTGTATGGGAAAGAGTTCGTGATAGAGACAGATCATCAACCACTCAAATTCCTGCAGGAGGCACAGCTGAAAAACAGCAGGGTTCTGCGTTGGGCAATGGCACTGCAGCCCTACAGGTACCGAGTGCAGTACATTCCCGGTCGACAGAATGTCGGAGCTGACTATTTAAGCCGTGTAGTCTAGCAAGCTGCAACTCAGAGGAAGTCAGTCATATCCGGGGTGCTTTGTTGATAATATGTGTTGATTCCAGTTATGTTGATTGGATATGGGTTCATTCCCAGTTGGCTATGTTCATATTTTTTTGTGTGTGAGACTTGTTCATATTTTCTTTGTGAGACTTGTTCATGTGAATGTAGTTATGCTTGGAGCATACAGTCGCTTGTGTAGTGATGCATTATTTGCAATAAGTGAGGATGGAGATTCCTCAGTGAAGTGTCATGGATCGTGATCATATTATATTGTGCTTTTCATAAGAATTGTGAAAAGGAGAGATGGCAAATCCGCAGGTAGGGGAATTGCATAAGTGCGCACAGGGGTCGTTATAAAATGAGTCGGAATAACGCAAGAGTGCACGTCAATGACAACTCATTGGAGTGGTATTCACTGATGGTATATTTTATAATTTATAAACCGTTGGTTGTAAAGTATTTTTCAAACTTTGCGCGTGTAGCTGTGTGTCAGCAAATTCGGTTGTTGTCTTTTTTGTACTGTTGTTTTGAGACAATGCGGAGCATGGTCTTTTGCAAGGGGGAAATTGTCACGGTCAAAAATGAACTCAACCAAACTCGTGTCAATCGCCACCAGCCCAGTTGGACATAAGCTCTAACGCAAATATTCTGGGCGTCAGGCGGACGGGCCCATGGTTCGGATCCGGCCAATTAAGCATAGGGGAGAGGCTCCACAGAGACGGTCTGTCCGGCTGGACGGGCTAAGCAGCTTTGACCGACGCCTCGATGTCTAGCGAGACGAGTCGTAGCGCCTGGCTCAGGCTCATCTGGCCAATTTGTGGAACCAGCGCCATTGTTAGTCAGACGTCGTGGCGCCTACCCAGACTCATCTAGCCAATTTACACTGACCAGTGTCCACGGGTTAAGCCACACGGCGCCAGTTAAGTAGGAGAGGGGGAAGGTAGTGTGTGGTGGGGGTAAAATCTAGCTAATCAATTAAATGACCAATTGACCACCACAGAGAGTAAGGTGTGTAGGCGTGACTGTCATGATTTGAAATCCAATGGAATTAGAGGGAGATAACTTCGGGGTGTCAGGGGTAAAAATACTGCCCAATGGTACTCGCCCTTTTTGGAGAGATCGGAACGAATAAGAAGGATGTGAGAGTGAGAGAAACGGGGGATGAGAACGAGGGAGAACGAACAGAGAGAGAGAGAGAGAGGTCTGAGTGTAATCTCTGAGGAGAGAAAAACAGAGAGTGAGGGGAGGAGAGAAGAGAACCAAGTGAGAGATTAGCACGAGATAGTCTGCAGAGAAGGACTTAGGAGAGATGTGGAGAGAGTTGCTAACTAATGAAGAGAAAAAAAAAGAAGAAAAAAAAAAAGAAAAGAAAAGCAACCATGTCCCTTTGATAAGAGCAGACTAGAAGAGGAGAGAGAGAGAGTGCAATGCGTAATGCAGGAAGAAAGAAAGGAGAACAGATCGATGTGATAGTCACTGTTCTATCCTAACCGGGGGTTCGACCTCATACCTGGCAGCGTCACTTCGCCAAGCAGAACCACAGACCAACGCCAACAGTCTCACCTGACCAGGCGCCATCAGACCAACACCAGTGCCAGCAGCTGTGTCGTGTTGTGAAAGTGACAGTGAAAAGAAAAAGAAAAGAAAAGAAAAGACAGTGATTCGTGATTAGTTAAGATCACCTGGCCAGGTAAGTAGAAATCTATTTATACCCGGGTTAGTTAATGATGTTTTAGATAAATGATTTTGTGAAGTTCAGGAAAGAGAGAATGTTTTATTTTGTTTGATTCCATATGCATTGATGTTTCGTTCTATGATTCATGTGTAGTAAAGTTATAGACTTTACTTGTGGTTTGATGTGACGAATGCATGATATATGAATGAGATTGTAAGCAAGCTGTGAGTGTGTTTGGGCTGTGCGCTAGTCCTTCCTCCATCGACATCACCCGAGGGTTGACAACCGTATCATCGAAGGTACAGTCGGTATCTTCAATTCCTACAGTCGGCCTGTAGGAGAGGGACATCACTTCTTCTTTCTCCGCATCTGCGCTTCTGTCCTCTCGACTGGACAGAGGGCAGAGAGAGTCGTTTGACCCGCCTCTTCTGGGTCACCCACGGGTAGCTGGTAAGCATCAGTTTCGTGGTTTGTTTGTTTTGGTTTGTTGTTGTTAGCCGGCTTATTCTTCTCTTTTGCGCAATTTTCTTTTGTTTTCAAAATTGTAAAAGAAATATTGTTTGAGACCTTTTCTCTGGTTAATTCAATCTTTAACCTGGCCATTCTAAATTATATCCAAAATTCTTTCTCCTGTTTATGCATCTGGTGATGCGGTAGTCGGTGGGATGGGAGAGAACCTGGTGATTCAGGGTTGGAACTTGCTTGGTCTCGCTCGTCCGCCCCTGTCACATTCGCCGGACTCTTATTCTTCGGCCACCGTCTGTTTGTGTGTGCAAGGAGAACGAGTTTTATGTTCGCGAGTGTGCGTACGCATGATTTGTCGTTCGGATGCGTGGTTGGAGATTTGTGTTATTTTGAAATGTGGCTATAAAATGTGACAATTATGCCATTGAATTATTATTTGCAAATGTGGTGGCAGTTATTAAGCGATGGTCGCTGTGTGGTTTATTTCCTAAGAAAGGAAATTGTTAAACGTGAGTGAGAGAAGGGTGAAGATAATTCATATTTGTTTTATAGCCTGTTGATTTAATGCAGTCCCTTCCTGCTTCATGTGAGAAGACTTTAACGATTTGATTGGTTTACTGTGTTATGCTCAGGTCTGTGTTGAGCTGAGGCTGTTGGTGCGTTTGATAGACTTCCCTCGCCCATCATGCGAGTGGCTGTTAAGATTTAGCAGCATGGGTCAGACTGTACTGACGGCGGGGTTCCAGTACCCTTCCTTCTTTCTTCCTTCTTCCTTCCCTCCCTTTCTTCTCTCCTCCCAGCTACGTTCCCCCCCCCCCCCCCTCCCGGGGGCTTCACCCGGAGTCTGGACTGGATGGTGCCACGTGCTGGTTGAGGCCACGTTCTGGCTGGGACCGCGGACTGGATGGTGCCACGTGCTGGTTGAGGCCACGCTCTGGCTGGGACCGCGGACTGGATGGTGCCACGTGCTGGTTGAGGCCACGCTCTGGCTGGGACCACGGACTGGATGGTGCCACGTGCTGGTTGAGGCCACGCTCTGGTCGGGACCGCGGACTGGTAGAAAAGCCCGCCGGCTTGACTGGCCGGCCCTGATCCCCGTCCAGGACCTCCAGTAACAACGCCACGTTTCTCCCCCCCCCCCCCCCCCCCTCTCCGGGACGCGCTCTTCACTGCCTGCTTGCGTGTCGAGGGTGTCGGCTTTGAGCGACTCCCTTCAAGAACCAACCCGGTTCGGAGCACCTAGTGCGACAGGGTGCTCCCAGTAGACTTGACGGAGGCAGGAGTGTGGAGGCACTCCAGGGTGTGGGAAGGGATGGATGCTGGAAATGTTTCTTTATAATTGTGTATATGTCATATGTGCAGGAATGCTGTAATTGTGATTGTGTACGTCGTATGGTGAAATGTTTATTTATAATTGTGCATGTTGTGTGTGTTGGAGTGCTTGATCGTGATTGTGCATGTTGTGTGCGTTGGAATGCTTATTTATGACTGTGTGTGTTGGTGTGAATAAATGGGGTGTTGTATCGTAATCTTTCTCGTGTGGGCTCTTGCGAGGCGTGTGAGGTCAGTCACTCCCTTAACTCCCACCTAGACCGATCCTGTCAGGGCAGACCTCCAGGGGTCGGTCGTGACACACGCACATACACACACGCACGTGAGCACGCGCACACACACTTACACACACACACACACACACACACACACACACACACACACACACACACACACACACACACACACACACATCAGTCGTTTGTGTGTCTTGTCTTTGTCCTGGCACATTATCATTACCACACAACAACCATTCCCTGTGCATACGCATTCTGATTCTCCTATCTCCCATCGACCTGCACGCGCGCATTTATACCCTCATCTTCCCTTCTTCCCACTCACACACATTCTCTACATAAATTATTTATCTTGCTTAATGTTATGAGAATCAGTGACTAAACCATCAAGCTTAAACGTCAAATAAGTATTCCAAACAATGATAACAAACAAGAAAGTGACATTCCTTTGATATTTTGAACTTTGATTCATTCACAATTCTTTTCCGTATCTCCAGAGCTTCTGTTACATGTTAAAATGTTTCATCATTGGTTTGCAAAATGTTGCTAAGATTTTGACCCTTGACTCAAACAGTTTTGATTTTTTTTTCTCTCTAATGTTCCCATAAGCGAGACAAGTGAACAAGAAAATGTAACTCATCTTCTGTAACTGCCACATCATTACACAATGGACATGAATCATCATTAGCAACATCATTTAGATACCATCTTTTGTTAGCATTTAATCCCAGTGTTCTATTTCTGAATCTCGCAAGGATGCCTCTTTGCCAACGATTAGATGCTGAATATAAAAGCTTTTCCTCTTCCAAGTTATTTTTGAAGGAGAGGAACCCGGAATATTTATCATGTTCTTCTAGCCGGAATAGCTCAGTTGGTAGAGCGCCTGACTCGTAATCTTGGTGATCCTGGGGTTGCGGGTTCGAACCTCCGCCGGGCCGTTTCGGTACAGGGGGATTTTTCCCTCGGAGTTAACATTGGTTCTGACACCATTTCCCATACAGTCCTTCGAATGAGACTATAAGCCGAGGTTCCGTGTGTGAACGCATGCATAACATCTTGCACACACGTAAAATCCCATCACCAACTTTCGGAAGAGTAGGCCAGTTTGGCCGTTGGTGTGGATGACACGTTACACATAGCATGCACCCTGCATGAGAAATGGAAAGAATGAAGGAAGTAAGGAAAATGAGTGATCGATATTGAACGATACTGAATGGATGACACGGGAAACGACTGAATGAAGCGCCAGCTGGCAGCTCTTCAGTCGGCACTACCCAGGTAGGCAGCCCGTTGTGTAAACGAGTGTTGATTGTAAAGCGCTTAGAGCTTGGCCTCTAGCCGAGAATAGGCGCTATATAAGTATTCATTATTATTATTATTATTATTAGTTGGCTGTGCCAGTTTCGT
>CM031601.1:2926080-2933580 GCA_018398815.1 Conus ventricosus
TATTAAAGGATGGTTTCCGGGAGATGTCCGAACCTGTCTCTCTTTCTTCCTTTTTTTTTAATTACTTTTCTTTCACCTCTTTGTCACATACAGAGAGAATGTGTGACTACACCAAACATCAGTACATGAAGAAATCCAGACGCTCTGTAACAAACGCAGACACATTCAAGTCAGCAAGAAAACGTCCCATTAGTACCAATGTAACATACAGACCTGCATAGTGCGTGAGGGTTGTCCCATTAGTAACAATGCAACATACAGACCTGCATAGTGCGTGAGGGTTGTCCCATTAGTAACAATGCAACATACAGACCTGCATAGTGCGTGAGGGTTGTCCCATTAGTAACAATGCAACATACAGACTGCATAGTGCGTGAGGGTTGTCCCATTAGTAACAATGCAACATACAGACCTGCATAGTGCGTGAGGGTTGTCCCATTAGTAACAATGCAACATACAGACCTGCATAGTGCGTGCGGGTTGTCCCATCAGTAACAATGCAACATACAGACCTGCATAGTGCGTGAGGGTTGTCCCATCAGTAACAATGCAACATACAGACCTGCATAGTGCGTGAGGGTTGTCCCATCAGTAACAATGCAACATACAGACCTGCATAGTGCGTGAGGGTTGTCCCATTAGTAACAAGGCAACATACAGACCTGCATAGTGCGTGAGGGTTGTCCCATTAGTAACAATGCAACATACAGACCTGCATAGTGCGTGAGGGTTGTCCCATTAGTAACAATGCAACATACAGACCTGCATAGTGCGTGCGGGTTGTCCCATCAGTAACAATGCAACATACAGACCTGCATAGTGCGTGAGGGTTGTCCCATCAGTAACAATGCAACATACAGACCTGCATAGTGCGTGAGGGTTGTCCCATCAGTAACAATGCAACATACAGACCTGCATAGTGCGTGAGGGTTGTCCCATTAGTAACAATGCAACATACAGACCTGCATAGTGCGTGAGGGTTGTCCCATTAGTAACAATGCAACATACAGACCTGCATAGTGCGTGAGGGTTGTCCCATTAGTAACAATGCAAGATACAGACCTGCATAGTGCGTGAGGGTTGTAATGAAAATAAAAGTGGGGGGAAAGGGGGGGGGGGTGGAAGGCACACCAAAAGAAAAAAAACAGAGAGAGGGAGAGGGGTGGGGAGGGAGGGAGGGAGGAAAGAAAGAAAGGAATTATCGGAGATTGGAGGACAAAACAAAACAAAACAACGAAAGAAAAAGAACTCTTCTTGCTAGCTCAAAGCAATTTGTAAACGAAGGTTTCTATAGATTCATACTTAACATTTAGATAAGTGTCTGGATTGGGATTAGGATTAGGTCAGGTTCGGGTTTGAGTCTGCTTTGCGTTGGGGACTGGGCTTAGGGTTAGGGTTAGGACAGCCCGTTTCGTGATGAGGCGCTATCACAACACCTCCAGCCCCACCGCCATGCTTGAAGAACCGAAGTGGCCCAGCCTCCAGGACAGACGACGTACAGCACGCCTGTCCATGCTGTACAAGATCCACAACGACTGGTCAGCACAGAAGGCATCAAAGCCAGCCTGCGCCCTGCACCTCCGCGCCGACGCCGCGGTCACGATCAGCAGTTCACCATTCCGCAGTGCAGAACGCTGTATAGACAGCAGGCGTTCGTTTCACGTACCATCAAGGACTAGAACGAGCTACCCCAGGACGTCGTAGAAGAGGCCAAGACCATCGACACCTTTATGTCAAGGGCCTCCCGTCTCCATTAAAGCCACGCCCCGTTTTTTTCTTCTGCGAGTTCGGATCCCTTGGATAAGTGGCAGAATAATCAACCAGTTGATTGTGGTCGCTACCAAGGAAGAAGAAGGGTTAGGGTCAGCTTAGAGTTACGTGCTCCGAAGTCTTCCGAATCTATCATCAAATGTCCCCATCAGTTATGCACAAACATGTCGCTTTCCCACTTTGGTTGTCTCATGCCTTGGGGGGGGGGGGGGGGGGGGGGGGGGGGGGGAGTAGCTGAGCACTGAGAATTTGAGCAGAGCCGTTTATTCTGGAAGATAAGAAGCTGAAGCCATACAACGCCGATGAATTAGATGCTGTACGTTCCGTTTATTATATTAAAACAACAACAACAAAAACCTTTTCAAGCACCAACACTGGCTAACTGGTAAACAAAACAGCAGGCACATTCTGTGGTTGTGAACCTGAAAAGAGTTCACTGGAAAAAGAGTTCACTGGAAAAAAGAGTTCACTGGGAAAAGAGTTGCACTGGAAAAGAGTTCTTTGGAAAAAAGAGTTCACTGGAAAAAAAGAGAGTTCACTGGGAAAAGAGTTCACTGGGGAAAAAGAGTTCACTGGAAAAGGGTTCACTGGGGAAAGAGTTCATGGAAAAGAGTTCACTGGAAAAGAGTTCACTGGGGAAAAGAGTTCACTGGGGGGAAAGAGTTCACTGGGGAAAAGAGTTCACTGGAAAAGGGTTCACTGGGGGAAGAGTTCACTGGAAAAGAGTTCACTGGGGAAAAGAGTTCACTGGGGGAAAGAGTTCACTGGAAAAGGTTCTTTGGAAAAAAGAGTTCACTTGAAAAAGAGTTCATGGGAAAAGAGTTCACCGGAAAAGAGTTCACTGGAAAAGAGTTCACTGGAAAAGAGTTCACTGGAAAAGAGTTCACCGGAAAATAGTTCGAGTTCACTGGAAAAGAGTTCACTGGAAAAGAGTTCACCGGAAAAGAGTTCACCGGAAAAGAGTTCACCGGAAAAAGAGTTCACTGGAAAAGATTTCACCGGGAAAAGAGTTCACCGGAAAAGAGTTCACTGGAAAAGAGTTCACTGGAAAACAGTTCACTGGGAAAAGAGTTCACCGGAAAAAGAGTTCACTGGAAAAGAGTTCACTGGAAAAGAGTTCACAGGAAGAGAGTTCTTTGGGGGGAAAAGTTCACTGGAAAAGAGTTTTTTTTGGGAAAAGAGTTCACTGGAAAAGAATTCTTTGGAAAAAAGAGTTCAATGGAAAAGATTCACTGGGGGGGGGGGGGGGGGGGGGAGTTCACCGAGGGATGGGTGGTTGAGAGGAAATTGTAGGAAGGCATGGAGAAAAGGGAGGGGGATGAAAGGAGGGGTGAGGGTGGTGGAGGGTGGAGAGCAAAAGAGTGAGAAGTGGAGAGATGGTTAATTCCTTTCTTTTTTTTCTTTATTTTTTCTTTCGCTTTCCCGGCCATGCTAGATCCTCAACCCGGTTAGTCAGGCGAAGTCCACAGTCTGCCGCAGAGACCCCACCGGTCCCCACACCTTCTCTGGACCTCAACCGGACTGGGCCGCGTCTGGCGCCTTAAGGCTTAGAAGGGAGGGGCAGGACTGTCAGATGTGGGTGGGAGTTTGGGAGCCCATGCCACAAAGGGCACTGGTCAGTATGAGAGAGATGGAGACGTGAGAGATGGGAGAGGAGCTGGCAGTGTCCTGTTCGCAGCCTGAGGATGGCAACTTGAGCTGCTCCATCGGGTTGGTGGATGCTGTCGTCCTCTTCGGTCCCAATGCCCAGACGCTGACGCCACGCTCTTCTGATGTTGTTCCTCCGGATGGTTTTCAGCTTCATTGTAGGACGTTGGATGCCCTGGCTGTTCCTGCCTGCTGCCGATCTTGGTCAGACGGTCTGCCTCCTCGTTCCCTCCGATGCCACAGTGAGAGGGGATCCCCTGCAGGACTACGGCAGGATGGTTTGTTCTATCCACATCGGATCGGACAGACTGCCGTTCCCGCGTGTGGATAAAAGAGTTCCAGTAATGTTCCTTTTTCTACCCCTCCTGTTGTTGTTGTTTTTGTTGTTGATGTTTTGTTGTTGTTGTTGTTGTTGTTGTTGCTGCTGTTGTTGTTGTTGTTAAAAGCTCCGTGGTGCATTCCATGTCATGTACCATCACAGTGAGACATATTCTTTTAGAGTGTTGGGACTTGCACGATGTGAGACATAAGCACTTTACAGCAGACTCCATGAAAACCCTTGTTCAGAGATGTCCCACCTGACGTGATCTTTGAATTTTCTGAAAGAGATTAACATTTTTCATCTGATCTAAGATTTCGCAGAAAAAAGATTACGAAGTTTCTTGTGCGTTTTTAGTAAGTGTGTTTTAAAGAGATGTATGAATGGTGTGGGTTTTTGTTTTTGCTTTTTCTTTTTCTTTTTTTTCTTTTTTTGTGAATGGTGTGGGTTTTTCTTTTCTTTTTTTTGTGACTTGAGAGTTGACTTCAACGTGGTGACAATCCTGATTTGGCTCCTTGCGGTCGGCTGGGCTATAAGCAACATTACCTTACCTTGTCCTTCTTGTTGTGTTGTTGTTGTTGTTGTTGTTGTTGTTGTTGTTGTTGTTGTTGTTGTTGTTGTTGTTGTTGCTTTTCCTGCTTTCTGTTTCTCTTTCTCTTCTACTCGCTGGCTGGTTCGTTGCTTGGTCCTTTGAAGTGTTGGGTGTTCTTTTCGGGTACCTTCAATGTGTTTTCTGCCTCTGCACTTGAGCTTTAATCTGTGCTATTTCTTTTCTTTGCCAGGGAAGAGAGAGAGCTTGATTTTTGTTGTTGTTGTTGTTGTTGTTATTGTTGTTGTTATTGTTGTTGTTGTTGTTGTTGTTGTTGTTGTTGTTGTTGTTGTTGTTGTTATTGTTGTAGTGGTGGTGGTCGTTGTGTGTCGTTGTGTAATCAGCAGAAGACGGTATTGTGCACAGAAAAGCAGTAGAGAAGAGAAGAGCAACGGTAAATTACAAAATATTTTCTTAAATGAAATAATGGAATTTGGTACAGAGAAGAGAAGAGCAACGGTGAATCGGTAAATCACAAAATATTTTCTTAAATGAAATAATGGAATTTGGTACAGAGAAGAGAAGAGCAACGGTAAATTACAAAATATTTTCTGAAATGAAATAATGGAATTTGGTACAGCAGAGCACATTACAGAACAGTACAACACAGTGCAGTACATTAGAGCAAAGTACACAACAGCACAGTACAACAAAGTACACCAGAGGCACTGTACACAACAGTACAGTGCAATACAGTACACCAGAGCACAGTACACAACAGTATAACACAGTGCAGTACAGTACACTAGAGTACAGTACACAACAGTACAACACAGTGCAGCACAGTACACTAGAGCACAGTTCACAACATACAACACAGTCCAATACAGTACACCAGAGCACAGTACACAACAGTACAACACAGGGCAGCACAGTACACTAGAACACAGTACACAACAGTACAACACAGTGCAGCACAGTAGAGCACAGTGCACAGCAGTACAATACTGTGCAGTAAAGTAGAGCACAGTGCACAATAGTACAACACTGTGCAGTACAGTACAGACAGTATGAACAACAGTTTCAGCACAGGTCAGAACTGCACAGGACAGTACACTAAAGCACAGTACAGTACAGGAAGTATAAAACTTGAGAGAGAGAGAGAGAGAGAGAGAGAGAGAGAGAGAGAGAGAGAGAGCATAACAGATGTTACAATTTTGCCCAAGGATATTCATATTGAATTCTGTATGTGATAGAAGGCCGGCAGAATTATTTGAGGGGAGGGGTTTTTCTTTCACTGTGAGTTTTCACAGCTTTGAGAACAAAGCGGGCAAGAACATTTTGAATGTGTTGTCTCTATCTGTGAAATTCTGGATGTGTTGTCTCTATTGTGACATTCTGGATGCGTTGTCTCTATCTGTTGAATTCTGGATGCGTTGTCTCTATCTGTTAAATTCTGGATGCGTTGTCTGTGTCTGTGAAATTCTGGATGTGTTGTATTTATCTGTGAAATTCTGGATGTGTTGTCTCAATCTGTGAAATTCTGGATGTGTTGTCTCTATCTGTGAAATTCTGGATGTGTTGTCTCTATCTGTGAAATTCTGGATGTGTTGTCTCTATCTGTGAAATTCTGGATGTGCTGTCTCTATCTGTTAAATTCTGGATGTGTTGTCTCTATCTGTTAAATTCTGGATGCGTTGTCTGTGTCTGTGAAATTCTGGAAGTGTTGTCTCTATCTGTGAAATTCTAGATGCGTTGTCTCTGTCTGTGAAATTCTGGAAGTGTTGTCTCTATCTGTGAAATTCTAGATGCGTTGTCTTTGTCTGTGAAATTCTGGAAGTGTTGTCTCTATCTGTGGAATTCCAGATGCGTTGTCTCTGTCTGTGAAATTCTGGATGTGTTGTCTCTATCTGTGAAATTCTGGATGCGTTGTCTGTGTCTGTTGAATTCTGGATGCGTTGTCTCTATCTGTGAAATTTTGGGTGCGTTGTCTGTGTCTGTTAAATTCTCGAAGCGTTGTTTGTGTGTGTTAAATTCTTAATGTGTTACCCCAGTTTATAGAATTCTAGATGTGTCGCTTCTATCTGAAATGGTGTTCTTGAGCTGATGCTACGTACCCTCCAAATACTCTGGCAACAACATGAGGTTATATGTTGAACTTTGAGTCCAGGAGAAAGCCAAGGTCTGGAACAAAATCAACAGTGCAGTGGCAGTCTGTCCAAGTGCTGCAGAGGCTGAGAGACAGGTGCGTTTATTGGGGTAAAGGTTCGCTAAGCAAACTGCGGCTGTTTTATCATCGTTTAATTGAAGTTGATTTCTGAACAACACCCCATCTCTTCACATCAAAAGTAGTTTAGGCAGTTGGTTCACATGTTCGTTTAAGTTTTCAGAAAGGTCTGATAGTTCAGGGTGCATGTAATCAGCAAGACCGTCATGACACTGTTATGAAAATGTCTGTGGATGTATCTAGAGGTGTTGAGTACATGGTAAAGAAGACAAGGTTCAGCACAGATCTCGAGGATGTGTGTGTGTGTGTGTGTGTGTGCGTGCGTGCGTGCGTGCGTGCGTGCGTGCGTGCGTGCGTGCGTGCGTGCGTGCGTGCGCGCGCGCGCGCGTAAGTGTGCGTGCCTGCGTGCGTGCGTGCGTGAGTGCGTGCGTGCGTGCGTGTGCGTGTGTGTGTGTGTGTGTGTGTGTGTGTGTGTGTGTGTGTGTGTGTGTGTGTGTGTGTGTGTGTGTACGTGTGTGAGTCTGTTTTGGCGGGGTGTGTGCGTGTGTTTCTGTACTGGTGCGGTGTGTGTGTATATGTGTGGGTGGGGGTGGTAGGATGTGTGCGTGCGTGTGTTAATATTTATATATGTATATGTACAGACTGATACAAGATGGATAAATGAATTGACAGGGAATGACCGAGGACAGTGGAAAGAGTGAAATATGTTTAATGATATACATGTTTATCATTTGTTGTAATATGAGAATTGTCATGATTGTCAAATTTTCCTTGTATTCAATGAGGACAAATAAAATACCGTGTATCGTGTGTATCATGGATGTTACGAATTCAGGGCGGTCATCTCAGACTGGTGTTCATTTACCAGCACAAACTGGGTTGGTTTGTTTGTTTTTGTTGTGAAAGAACAAATCGAAACTGTTTCTAGTACGCGTCATATATGCCAGAATCTGATCCGAGTCGACCCAATGAAGTATCATAGTCTATAGTGCCATACTGCAGAGGAAA
>CM031601.1:2948580-2951080 GCA_018398815.1 Conus ventricosus
ATATGTGTGTGCGTTTGTGTGTGTGTGTGTGTGTGTGTGTGTGTGTGTGTGTGTGTGTGTGTGTGTGTGTGTGTGTGTGTGTGTGTGTCCTTGTCTTTCATTCTGTGTGTGTGTGTGCGCGCGCGCGTGCGTGCGTGTATGTATGTGTGCGCGCGCATGCGTGTGTGTGTGCGCGCGTCCTTCTCTGTGTGTCTGTGTGTTTGTTAGTGCGCGCGCGCGCGTGCGTGTGTGCGTGCGTGCGCGCGCGCGCTGACATTGAGACAATCTGTTGGTTGAACCTACGGGCTGGCCTTCAACACTCGCGTTACCTGAGCAGAAGAAACCCTGAAACAGCCGCTGCGTCTCTGCTCCTAACGGCTTCACAGACGGACCTGGAACCACTTGGTGCTTATCCCGGGGCTGCAGACGGTGACAATGCCAGACTTCCAGCCTTGAAGAGGCCCACGGACAGTTCCTGGTGAAGGGAATCAGGAATCAAACAGGAGGCAACAACCACAGCCTTCGGCAAACCGTCCACGTCTGTCCACGTCTGGAAAATCAGCCGCCTTGCTCATCTTTGTACTGCGGAACCCCGAGAGGCTTCCAAGAATTCCAGTCTATAGCAAGTCTGTCACGACTTCTAGAGGAAACACACTTTGCAGATTCACGCCGATTTTGAAAGGATAGAAGGAGAAGTAGGAAGCAGCCATTCTACTTCAAGAGAAAACACACTTTGCATATTCATACCGATTTTGAAAGGATAGAAGAAGTAGGGAGGAGGCCATTATCTTTCTAGAGGAAATACACTTTGCAGATTCACACCGATTTTGCAAGATGGAAAAAGAAGTAGGTAATAGCCTATTCTTTGCAGATTGACACCGATTTTGCCAGGATAGAAAGAGAAGTAGAGAGGAGGCCATTGTCTTTCTAGAGGAAATACAGTTTACAGATTCACAACGATTTTGCAAGAATAGAAGGAGACATAGGAAGAAACCATCATCTTTCTAGAGGAAAAACGCTTTGCAGATTCACACCGATTTTGCCAGGATAGAATGCCTTCCACCTTGAAGAAACCAACTGAGGGGTGAGGGGAGGGATGGGTGGACTGAGGGGTGGGGGGTGGAAGTGGGCAGAAATCATTCCTTTACTCTCGTTAGGGAACACTGACCGACCTGCAACAGACTCTGGGAGATTTGAAGGTGACAAGCTAGGCATTTTCCAGCTGTCAGATCAGAACTCGATTGAAAAGATTGTTCATCAATGTTCACTGTCCATCAGACAAAGACTCGTTAGTTCTTCATCAATGTTCACCGCCCATCAGACAAAGACTCGTTAGTTCTTCATCAATGTTCACCGCCCATCAGACAAAGACTCGTTAGTTCTTCATCAATGTTCACTGCCCATCAGACAAGGACTCGTACCTACGAAACGTGTAGCGCTGATTAGTTGTTTACTCTCGTAGATGTGTATACAGAGCAGCATTAAGTCTGAGGCATGTACTGCTTGGAGTGTGTACACACTCAAGTACAGTAGTGTGAGAGATGAGAATTCAGTTCGAAACTAAATGGCCTTGGATTTTTACTTGAAAAAAAGTTTTAAGAACAAACCGAAAATTGTTATGGGTACTGAGTGTTAGTTCTGTTTACTATTCAACACTCCTCTGGGAAAACAATAACTGTTGATTTTATTGGTCATGGGCCTGAATGGGGGATCGACAAGGGCGACAATTTCGGCTGGATTCGACAAGGGCGACAATTTCGGCTGGATTTATCATGGCGGTTTCTTTCTCAGTGATAATATCCAATGTAGTCTAGCAGATCCCTCCGGCCCCTTTTGAGGCTGTCACCACGCCAGATACAATGTCCCCTCATGAAAAAATACCCACCCCACCCCAAAAAAAAAAAGAGAGAAAAAAAAAAACAGACACAACATCATATTATTTTCAAAATTGTTTTCACCAGTTGATATTGTTACAGCTCAGCTACTGAATCCTTTCGTGTGGCAAGTCAAATTGGCCGTACTAAGGACGCCAACCATCCCAACTTAATTTATCACCCAGGTTAATTTTTTTTTTCTGAAAGAATCAATGCCCGTAAATGTATAAGCTGAAAATGCACAGCAAGAACTGATGGGTAAGTAAACACTGGCACAATGTGAACAACATCCAGAGTCTATTCTGAAAAGGGTGTACATTTCTACTTGCCAAGTTGTCGAACTATAACAGAAAAGTTGGCGCGTTATAAATTGAAAAAAAAAAAAAAAAAAAAAAAAAAAAACAGAGGAAAACAGTTCTAAAGCAAAGTCATGTGTTTGGTTTCACAAAGACACTGCACTACAAACAGGATGACTGTAACCGTGGATTAAAAGAAAATGGGGGGGGGGGGGGGGGGGGAGAGCAGGGGGGGGGGGCAAAATCGGAGAGAGTGAGCGAGGAGGGAAATTAGCCACACAGAACTTCAAGATGTCTGAATCAGCTTACAAGGTAGACTGAAAGACTACGTGCGAAGTATGGTCTCGAAAC
>CM031601.1:2953580-2958580 GCA_018398815.1 Conus ventricosus
ACACACACACACACACCACACACACACACAGATACTGAGACAGAGAGAGAGAGAGAGACAGAGAGAGAGACACAGAGAGAAAGAGACGAGAGAGAGACACAGAGAGAGACACACAGAGAGAGAGACACACAGAGCTCTAAGAGACAGAGAGGAGAGAGGAGAGAGAGATGAGAGAGAGGAGAGAGAGGAGAGTGAGAGAGAGAGAGAGACAGAGAGAGAGAGGGAGAGATAGAGAGAGAGAGAGAACTCGGGTACAAGGCAGAAAACAGGCCCATGACGGGGTCTTACTCACTACGACCGTCAAGGACCACCAGCTAATAGCCGCTAAATCCCTCCCCCCCCCCTCCTCCCCGATACTCCGCTCCATCCCCCCCCCCCCCCCCCCCCCCCCCCCCCCCGCCCCCCAACCCTTGGTGACAGAGTGGCGTGGCGGAGGGGAATCGGTCATTAAACGTATAGAAGAGAAGCCAGACTGGACATTGTGTCTACTCGGCAACTGACCAAGTTGCCGGCGGCAAATCCTGCGGTGGGGGTGGTAGTGGTTCTGCTGCTCTGCAAGCAGAAACAGGTCGTCGGGGAGAGGGGGCGTAGGGCTTGGGGGGTTGTATAGACCTTGAATGTCCATGTGAGGGGAGAACCCGGGTGGGGAGGGGGTGTGGGGGGGAGTATAGGTGGGAGGGGAGAGGAGTAGGGGGTGGGGGAAGGCTGAGGAGGAGGAGGCAAGGAAGGAAGAAGGCGGAGAGTTTTGAGGGGGGGGCGGGGGGGGGGGGGGCGACAGCTGAAGACAGACTAGTAGGGGGTCGCTTGCAGAACAGGTGTGAATTCTCTGCAGAAAAGTGTCAAGTTCGCTCTCTAAAGAGGGGGCTGAGAGTTCGAGCCTCCTGTTACAGGTCTACTTTAGAGGTTTTCGATAATTGGTCAGCTTATGCAGAAATATGAAATGTTTGATAAATTGGTAAAACAAACATCGATTCTCTCCGATCACACGAAATCGATCCGCGAAAGTGGACATTTTCACCTGTAATCAGGAAACGGGAGGTAATCAACTAAATCTTGGCATGGCTTAACTACTCTTGGATGTGACGTCACATGATGGACTGGCCGTCAGCCGCGACCTACACAACAAGCCAACGGCGACAGAAAGCGATTCTGATGGTTCTTGCACATCCCGATCGGTATTTAATTTTATCATGTAAAAGCAGTGACTATGATTGCGACAGCCAATGTAACTCTGGGGATGTTTCTGCAAGGCCTTTACCTTATCAGTTTGAACGCTAAGTTCTTTTTACCACGTCAGTTCCAGCTGGACCACGGAAACGAGCTATTCAGTTCCAGCTGGACGGCCGAAACACATCATTCCGAAGGCGTACGGACTTTACCGAAGTCTCGAGGGAGGCTACCGACTGACTTCTTGATGCGATCACGCGTGGACGGCGAGCGGAGATTCTCCTTCCTCAAGCCTTAAACGTGTTCATTCAATTTAACAAGTGTGATCTGTCCATAGATAAGAACAGAATAAACGTGCGACTATCGTACTCATCTGTACGAGCTTACCACTCCGCCTTCAAAGTATACGCGCACAATGCAGACGAAGTTTTTGATCCACTCGAACGGGCTCGGCAATTGTCGGAACAGCTCGTTTCCGTGGTCCAGCTGGAACTGACGTGATAAAAATAACTTAGTGGCCCGGCATGGTTGCACCAACCGAATCCACTTATTTCGAGTATCTGGATCAGATGGAAATGTGTGCAAAGAATATCCGTCTCCTGCTGAGCTGCTGCACACGCCTACAGCACAATATCTGCCACCCCTCGTGACTTTTTAGGCTGTGGGGGATCGCAACTTGTGTTGATTTCACTTGGCGTTGGCTTGTGTAGGTCGCGGCTGACGGCCAGTCCATCAAGTGACGTCACGGTTTTCGGTCTACCGCGCGGGGTTTGAACAGGTGTGCAAAACTCGTTTTTTATCTATTGAATTCTTCCGGCGACTTTTTAAAAAAAAATGAATACCATACTGTAGTTATATGACATGTAGACCTGTTTTTAACAAATTATCGAAAATCTCTAAAGTAGACCTTTAAGGTGTAGTAAGTAGTAATAGTAGTAGCATGGAGGGGAAGGAGGAGAAGGGAGAGGGTGGTCAGGTGGACCCAGTGGTTCCTTTCATCATCATCATTTGTCTGGGAGTAGGTGCTCTGATTCCCCCACCCACCCACCCACCCCCACCCTGGGCCAAGTCCTCCACGATGGAAAGGAGCTAACGAACGTGGGAACCAGTGGAGTCGTGGGGGTTCTATACGGGTCACAACCTCTCTCTCTCTCTCTGTCTCTCTCTCTCTTATATTGTCAGTTTTATACATGCTAACCGTTTGTCCATAACGGTTCTTTTCTCTGTGCCCCCTATCTTAACCCCTTTCCTTCCCCCTCATGTTTTTCTTCTTTCTTTTCTCTTTTCTTTTTATTTGGTATTCCATTATCATTGCATGACCGATTTGTTGTTGTTGTTGTTCACACATTATTTCATTTCTCTATGTATTGTATTTCCCCAGTCCTCCCTACTCAGGGCGAGGATTGGATGTAAAAAAAAAATTAATAGAAATAAAAAAGCGCATAAGTGCTTATCTATTATCCTCGTCAACAAAGAGTCTACCTTATCTTTATCTCTCACGGGCTAGAAGAATGGCTAGAGGGCTAGGGATTCCGTTGAGAACAATACCATGACGACTGAATAGCCCTAGTATGACCATGAAGAAGGGATCGCGTGGTTGATAGAAGAGTTTGTTTGTTTGTTTGTTTGCTTGTTTGTTTGTTTGTTTGTTTTGTCTCATCTTGCGTGCCACTTCAGTGGCATTGCACCACCACGCACAGCCACATCCGGACCTGCCCCGCCACAGCCCCAGCACCGGCAATCCACAGGGAGCAGTCAAGTCATCACGGGGCAACCCACCGGAGGAGACACTGCACTGCTGCCGAGTCACTTCAGCGGTGTTCAGTGGGACCTGTTCTGATCCAACATACTGCGGACACCACCTACCAAGCCCCCCCCCCCCCCCCCCCCCCCCCCCCCCCCCCCCCCCCCCCCCCCCCCCCCCCCCCCCCCCCCCCCCCCCCCCCCCCCCCCCCCCCCCCCCCCCCCCCCCCCCCCCCCCCCCCCCCCCCCCCCCCCCCCCCCCCCCCCCCCCCCCCCCCCCCCCCCCCCCCCCCGTCCCCTCCCCATCTACTGACGACAATAATTGCTTCATCTCGGAACCAGCGTGTGTGAGCTCGAGATAAGAGGTCTTGAGAAGCGAAACCCTTTGAGTGGAGGAGGCGAGGAGGTTTCGTGATGACGTGAGAAATTTGAAGCGATTTCAATCACAGCATAAGAAAAAAAAAGAAAAGAAAATGAAAAAAAAAAACAATATATATATATATATATATATATATATATATATATTATATTATATATATATATCTTGCTGTTGTTTTTTTCCCGTGCTACATGTGTTTCTCAGGTGTTTTTGATTTTATTCACTGATAAAAACTTCCAGCTGTGTCTGCAATTGTTAACCATTTCTGTTCTAATATTTAAAGTTGCTAATTGTGGTTTCATAGTATAATGTATTTCTCCGTAAGGCATAGATTACATCTTTTTGAAATGTTATTGTATGGTGCTGCTCTTTTTAAGATTTTCCAAGATATGTTGTAGTCTGTGTTTTTATCTTTAAGTTTCCAAATGTATTTACTCAGTTCTGTTTGGTTTTTATATCTTTCTTTGTTGAATCATTGTTTATGGTTTGCATATCTAGTTTTGAATTGGTTTTCAGTGATACCTACATATGTTTCTTTTGCGTTCTCTGATGTTACAGTGGCTTGGTACACAATGTTGTTGTAAAGGCATTTGTTGCTTAGGGACACTGTTCTTTTTTGGTACAGTTACAAGATTTCCTTTCGTCACCCTCATTTTTCTCTGTGCTGCTTTTCATTTTATTTGCTGAATCAATGGCATTTTTAAGATTCGGCATACATGAATAAGATAATTTGATGTTGTTTTTGTTGACTATTTTAAATAATTTATGGTCTTTTGGGAAAGATGATGTCAACATTTTAAAGAATTCTTTCCCTACGTTGGTTTTGACTCCTGCATCATATTGTACCATATGACATTCCTTTTCCTGTTCTTTCTGCATCTTTTTGTGTCATTGTCTGGATCGTATCGTAGTTCATAATTGTAGCCACTTTTATGTAACGCCTCTTGTTACACGTTATGTCTAAATAGTTCACTAAATAGTTTGTGTTTTTTAAAAATATTGGATGACATGAATAGTCCGACAACTTGTTATCTAATATTAAAAAAACTTGGAAAACAAACTGCACTGTACAGGGATGACGGCCTTGCCGCTCTGAATGACAACCCTAGGAATATTGAAAATAAGAAAAAAGAACTGTGTAAAATTTTCCACAACCAAAACTTAAAAATCACCATAGAAGCAAACAAAAAGATAGTGAACTATTTAGACATAACGTTAGACCTCAACCAACATACATATAAACCATACAAGAAACCAAATGATAAGCTGTTTATGTAAACATCAAAAGCAATCATCCACCCTCCATACTGAAAACAATACCCAAAAGCATAAATAAAAGACTATCCAATTTGTCATGTAACGAAACAGTATTCAACAATGCTACAGCTGAATACCAAGAGGCGCTACATAAAAGTGGCTACAATTATGAACAAGCTTTCTGAACCAGATCTTACTGAAAGTTCAGTTTTCATTCAAGAGTTTGATGGAAATGGGAACAAAAACTGTTTTTAGTTCTATTTGTTTTGAATTTTGGAATTTGGACTCTTCGTCCAGATGGTAGAACATTGTCGTTTTTTGAAAGAACATGAGAACTGCCGGCAGCAATGTTCACAGCTTTTTGTGTGACACGACGGTGACATCCCGGTTACTTCCCATTTGGTCTACTCCCATTTCGCCTACTCAGAAATGTGTGAGCACGACTCTGTTTAAA
>CM031601.1:2963580-2966080 GCA_018398815.1 Conus ventricosus
CTGTGCTCCCTTGGCATCAAATTGTTTCTGTGCTAATTGTGTCTGTGCTCCCTTGGCATCAAATTGTTTCCATGTTAATTGTGTCTGTGCTCCCTTGGCATCAAATTGTTTCCATGTTAATTGTGTCTGTGCTGCCTTGGCATCAAATTGTTTCCATGCTAATTGTGTCTGTGCTCCATTGGCATCAAATTGTTTCCATG
Source organism: Conus ventricosus (assembly GCA_018398815.1). Taxonomy (NCBI): domain Eukaryota; kingdom Metazoa; phylum Mollusca; class Gastropoda; order Neogastropoda; family Conidae; genus Conus; species Conus ventricosus. The sequence continues at coordinate 2,963,781 of CM031601.1, forward strand.
TTAATTGTGTCTGTGCTCCCTTGGCATCAAATTGTTTCCATGTTAATTGTGTCTGTGCTGCCTTGGCATCAAATTGTTTCCATGTTAATTGTGTCTGTGCTGCCTTGGCATCAAATTGTTTCCATGTTAATTGTGTCTGTGCTGCCTTGGCATCAAACTGTTTCCATGCTAATTGTGTCTGTGCTCCCTTCTTGGCGTTGATTTCTGTGATAGAACCATGGTTGTTATCATGCGTGTCGGCAGAAAGGACTGAAGGGGGGGGGGGAGGGGGAAGAAAGCCTTTTTCAGTTCTGGAAAGGTATCTATGCACAGATCTATTGTCTCCTTCTGCAGCCACTCACATCTGACCGGATCGTATGTGGGGAATGCCAGAAAGTCTTTCTTCCCAGAGACAACCTGTAGCGGACAACATCGCATAGAGACAACCTGTAGCGGACAACATCGCATAGAGACAACCTGTAGCGGACAACTTCGCTTAGAGACAACCTGTAGCGGACAACATCGCTTAGAGACAACCTGTAGCGGACAACATCGCTTAGAGACAACCTGTAGCGGACAACATCGCTTAGGCTTTCGGGTCAAACTGACTCGTAGATTCTGAAACACACACACACACACACACACACACACACACACACACACACACACACACACACACACACACACACACACAAACTTTAACTATATAATTCATTCTTTTAAGAATTTATAATGACTCTGCCGAACAACGTAGACAAAAGAAACACAGGACAAAACACGACGCGTTTCGACCTCTTAGATCTTCTTCAAGCAAGATAAACAAGACTCCGGACAACGAACAAACATTCTAACGACCACCTTGCGCCGAATTGGACAAAGAGAAGTGATCGTTGAATTGGACAAAGAGAAGTGATCGTTGAATTGGACAAAGAGAAGTGATCGTTGAATTGGACAAAGAGAAGTGATCGTTGAATTGGACAAAGAGAAGTGATCGTTGAATTGGACAAAGAGAAGTGATCGTTGAATTGGACAAAGAGAAGTGATCGTTGAATTGGACAAAGAGAAGTGATCGTTGAATTGGACAAAGAGAAGTGATCGTTGAATTGGACAAAGAGAAGTGATCGTTGAATTGGACAAAGAGAAGTGATCGTTGAATTGGACAAAGAGAAGTGATCGTTGAATTGGACAAAGAGAAGTGATCGTTGAATTGGACAAAGAGAAGTGATCGTTGAATTGGACAAAGAGAAGTGATCGTTGAATTGGACAAAGAGAAGTGATCGTTGAATTGGACAAAGAGAAGTGATCGTTGAATTGGACAAAGAGAAGTGATCGTTGAATTGGACAAAGAGAAGTGATCGTTGAATTGGACAAAGAGAAGTGATCGTTGCTTCTTCATGTTCCTTGTCCTCGGTGTTGTGGATCTTGCCTGAAGAAGACCAAAGAGGTCGAAACGCGTCGTGTTTTGTCTTGTGATTCGTTTGTCCACGTTGGTCGGCGGAGTCATTATAGATGCTTTTATAAAAATGTTTAGATTTCCGCCTGCAGTCGCCTCACTTTGTAATTAAAAGTTTTCAGTTCCTTGTTTATTCTGATGGCTTGAGACTGCAGCAAGAAAAGGAAGTCCAGTAAAAAAAAGCAAAAAATCAGATCTCTTTGATTCAATTTTGTAAAAAAAAAAAAAAAAAAAAAAGAACGTGCATATGTTGCACCTGGACTGGATATCTGCCAGTGTAAAGACACCCCAGTGAGTTACACAGACATCACAAGGTGAGTGAAAACCAGACTGACTCGCAAACACTGAATCATGATGCCAAATTGTTAGACATCACAAGGTGGGTGAAAACCAGACTGACTCGCACACTGAATCATGATGCCAAATGTCACTTTGTTGCATGTAGTCTGTCGCTTTTCTTAAAGTCTTTTAATAAAATGCTTGTGGTTTCCCTGTTGTTGCGATTTTTTGTTTCTTTTCAGTGATGATAAAAATCGACGGTGACTCACAATTCTTTCAGCTTCGCCATATGCTGGTGAACTTCCTTATGTTGTGTGTATGTGTGTGTGTGTGTGTGTGTGTGTGTGTGTGTGTGTGTGTGTGTGTGTGTGTGTGTGTGTGTGTGTGTGTCTGTGCGTGTGTGTGTCTGTGTGTGTGTGTGTGTGTGTGTGTGTGGTGTGTGTGTGTGTGTGTGTGTGTGTGTGTCTGTGTGTGTGTGTGTGTGTGTGTGTGTGTGTCTGTGTGTGTGTGTGTGTGTGTGTGTGTGTGTGTGTGTGTGTCTGTGTGTCTGTGTGTCTGTGTCTGTGTGTCTGTGTCTGTGTGTCTGTGT
>CM031601.1:2968580-2983580 GCA_018398815.1 Conus ventricosus
CTTACTGCTGCTGCTGCCGCTGCTAGTGCTACTACTACTACTGCTGCTGCTGCTGCTGCTACTATACTACTACTACTACTGCTGCTGCTGCTGCTGCTGCTGCTGCTGCTGCTGCTGCTAGTGCTAACTACTACTACTACTACTACTACTACTACTACTGCTGCTGCTGCTGCTGCTGCTGCTACTACTACTACTACTACTACTGTTGCCGCCGCTGCTACTACTACTACTACTACTACTTCTGCTGCTGCTGCTACTACTACTACTACTGCTGCTGCTGCTGCTACTATTACTACTGCTGCTGCTGATTCTACTACTATTACTACTGCTGCTGCTGCTAGTACTACCACTACTTCTGCTGATGCTGCTAGTACTACCACTACTGCTGCTGCTGCTTCTACTACTATTACTACTGCTGCTGCTGCTAGTACTACCACTACTGCTGCTGCTGCTAGTACTACCACTACTGCTGCTGCTGCTGCTGCTGCTGCTACTACTACCACTGCTGCTGCTGCTACTACTACTACTACTGCCGCTGCTGCTTTTACTACTGCTGATGCAGCTACTACTAACTCTTCTACTACTATTGCTGCTGCTACTACCAGTACTACTACTACTACAACTACTGCTGCTACTGCTGCTACTACTGCTGCTGCTGCTAGTACTACTATTACTATGCTGCTTCTGCTACTACCACTATACTACTGCTACTATGGCTGAGGTGGCGGCGGCGGTTGTTACTATTGCTATTACTACTACTGTCGCTGCTGCTACTTATACTACTACTACTTCTACGACTACTGTTGCTGCTTGATGATGATGATGATGACGATGATGATGATGATGAGGATGATGATGATGATGATGATGATGATGATGATGATGATGGTATTACCATTCTTTTTCCACTATCCAGCGTGATCCCGTGGATGGTATCGCCGGTTGCCCAAGGGGCTGGTTGGGACTCGGGGAGAGGAGGGGGTGGTTCAATGACATTTATTTTGGGATTGTTGTTGTTGATGTTGTTGTTGTTTTTTACCCGAAGCTGAGAGTGCGAGGAGCTGAAGTGAGAAGACTGGAGATACACACAGCTGAGTTTTAAGGGGAGGTCAGTGGAGGCATCTCTGACCAGTGTGGGTTGCTTGACCAGATGGGCCTGGTGGACGTCCACCTCTGGCATGGAAGGAAGCGTAGGGGGCCGGAATAGCTCAGTGGTAGAGCGCCGGACTCGTAATCTTGGGGTTGCGGGTTCGAACTCCACCGGGCCTTTTTCGGTTACAGGGAGATTTTTCCCTCGGAATTTACATTGGTTCTGACTCCATTTCCCATACAGTCCTTCGAATGAGACTATAAACCGAGGTTCCGTGTGTGAACGCACGCATAACATCTTGCACACACGTAAAATCCCATCACCAACTTTCGGAAGAGAAGGTCAGTTTGGCCGTTGGTAAGATGACACGTTATACATAGCATGCACCTTCCCCGAAGATGGAGTATGGCTGCCTTAATGGCGGGGTAAAAAAAAACGGCCATACACACAAAACTCCACTCCCTTTGTTGGGCAGATGGGATTAATCCTTGCCTGCCTATACAGGGAGCGTCAGCCTGCATAGCAAAAAAAAAAAAAAAAAGGAAGCGTAGACTACATACAGGCTTGTCACGTAGGTTCAGAGCAGATCAAACTCGACATCATCTTCGCCGTCGTCGTTATCATCATCATCATCATCATCATCATCATCATCATCATCATCATCATCACATCATCATTATCATCATCATCATCATCATCATCATCATCATCATCATCATTATCATCATCATCATCATCATCATCGTCGTCGTCGTCGTCGCCGTCGTCATCATCGTCGTCGTCGTCGTCGTCGTCATCATCATCATCGTCGTCATCATCATCATCATCATCATCATCATCATCACAAACATTCTCAGTGCTTCGTGCCCTGCTTTCAGGGGGACGTCATTGTCGATTTTCTCCCCTGCTGAGATCGATGTCAAAGGCATCAACATCGGCAAATGCTGAGATCGCGTCAAAAGCATCAAGATCGGCAAATGCTGAGATCGCGTCAAAGGCATCAACATCGGCAATGCTGAAAATCGCGTCAAAGGCATCAACATTGGCAAGTTTATGGGGACTGGCATGAGATGAATGTTGTGGCTTCCCTAGAAGGAGGAGGTGGGGGGGGGGGAGGAGAGGCGGTGAGGGATGGGAGGCCGTTAATTCATGCGAATTCCACGACGACTAAGCAATTATCGCCTGTCGATCCAAAGCTTTCTGTTCTGCGTGGGTTGGATCCGAACAGGGCGCGGCGACTAAACACCACCGAAGTGACTGACCAGCAGCAGCGCTCGCTGGGTCACCTCCGGTGGGTTGTCTCGTGGCGACTCGGTATTGCTCTTTCCCTGTGGACTGTGGTGTTGGGTCTACAGGAACGTAGGGCTGTGGATCTAGGGAGCCGGAGTGCGCGCTGTGGGGGGGGGGAGGGTGGGGGGCGGAGTGCGCGCTGTGGGGAGGGGGAGGGGGGCGGAGTGCGCGCTGTGGGGGAGGAGTATGTCACTGCAAGGAAAGGGAGGTGGACGACACAAAGCTGAAGCCTCACTGCACACCCATGAATTAGTGTGCCAATATGTCGGTTGATCACAACACCTTTTTTTTTCAAGCACCAGCACCGGCCAACTGACAAACAACACAAACACAGAATTCTGTGGTTGTGAATGTCAAAAGAGTTTTCAATGGGAAAAGAGTTCACTGAAAAAGAGTTCACTGGAAAAGAGTTCACTGGAAAAAGAGTTCACAGCCAAAAAAAAAAAAGAGTTCACAGCAAAAATAGAGTTCACTGAGGGATTGGGGATGGTGGGGCAAAGTGTAGGAGGCATGGGGAAAAGAGAGGGGGATAAGAGGGGGGGGGGTGAGGGTGGTAGAAAGCAAAGAGAGAGAAGTGTAGGAAGGCATGGGGAAAAGAGAGGGGGATAAGAGGGGGGGGGGTGAGGGTGCTAGAAAGCAAAGAGAGAGAAGTGTAGGAAGGCATGGGAAAAGAGAGGGGGGATAAGAGGGGGGGGGGGTGAGGGTGGTAGAAAGCAAAGAGAGAGAAGTGTAGGAAGGCATGGGGAAAAGAGAGGGGGGATAAAGGGGGGGGTGAGGGTGGTAGAAAGCAAAGAGAGAGAAGTGTAGGAAGGCATGGGGAAAAGAGAGGGGGGATAAGAGAGGGGGGGTGAGGGTGGTAGAAAGCAAAGAGAGAGAAGTGCAGGAAGGCATGGGAAAAGAGAGGGGGGATAAGAGAGGGGGGTGAGGGTGCTAGAAAGCAAAGAGAGAGAAGTGGAGGGAGGGTGGTGGTTAAATAAGCTGGGGGTGGGGGGAGAGACCATGAAAAGAACAACAGTCATAATAGCAATACTAACAACAATGATCATTATCATTACCACTACCTCTACCACCATTGTCATAAGCAAACAAATTTTAAAAAAATAAAAAAGGTAGAAAGGGAGGAAGGGCAGGAGGAGTGCGGAGGGGGCGAAAAACTAGAGAGAGAGAGAGAGAGAGAAGAGAGAGAGAGAGAGAGAGAGAGAGAGAAGAGAGAGAGAGAGAGAGAGAGAGAGAGAAAGAGAAAGAGAAAGAAAGAGAAAGAGATGGAGAAAGAGAAAGAGAGAGAGAGAGAGAGAGAGAGAGAGAGAGAGAGAGAGAGAGAGAGACAAAGAGAGAGAGAGAGACAAAGAGAGAGAGAAAGAGAGAGAGAGACAAAGAGAGAGAGAGACAGAGAAAGAGACAAAGAGAGAGAGCGAAAGAGAGAGAGAGAGAAAGAGAGAGAGACAGAGAGAGACAGAGAGACAGTGAGAGCACAAACAGACAGACACAGAGACAGACAGAAGAAGAAGAAGAAGAAGAAGAAGAAGAAGAAGAAGAAGAAGAACAAGAACAAGAAGAACAAGAAGAACAAAAAGAAGAAGAAGAGCGTGCTACAATTTTAGTACCAGCAGGGGCTGCTACTAAAAGAAAGATGACGATGTTGGTGACGCAGACGCAGCAGCGCACAAAGATGTTCAGCGTGATCGACCCGCGACACACTGCCTCCTAACGTTACTCACAATTGTTGTCCTCGTTCGTTCTATGTGCCTCGTCTTTGCTAGTGTGTGCTACATGAATAGGTACTGCCAACAGCGTTAATTGGAGCTGCGTGGGTGTCACTGTCTCGTCGTTGGATATAGAGTCACTTCTTTCTTTGCTCGTTATTTGCTGTTCAGGTCTTTCGCTCATTTTACTGGAGATTTTTTTTGCTTTGTTTGATTGTTAATAACGTTAATGCCGAATACACAAATCAGCAAGGCCACTTCCCAGTCATCACATGATCAATATAAATACCCAACGCTTACTTCTACTCAATCTCGTCGTTCGTTTGCATTGAGTTGCTTTACGTCTTTTAATATCAAAAGATGTTTAGAGAGATATTCAACGAGCGTTTGGTGTTATCACTTGTAGAAATGACTTAAGACTGACGGAGCAACATGCCCACAGACAAAGGAAGCATTTGGTATTATCACTTGTATAAATGACTTAATGACTGACGGAGCACTATGCCCATAGACAAAGGAAGCATTTGGTATTATTATCACTGTATAAATGACTTATGACTGACAGAGCAACATGCCCACAGACAAAGGAAGCATTTGGTATTATAAATTGTATAAATGACTTATGACGGCCCGGGAAACATGCCCCCCAGCCCAAAGGAAGATTTGGTTTTTACCCACTTGTAAAAAATACTTATGACTGACGGAAAAAACATCCCCAAAACCCCAAAGGGAAAGCATTTGGTAACCCCTTTGTAAAAATAAAATATGACTGGGGGAACAACCCCCCCACAGAAAAAGGGAAAGCATTTGGTATCATCATTTTGTAAAAAAGACTTTGATGAGGGAGCACTATCCCCAAAACCCAAAGGAAGGGAACAGCATTGCCAGGAATGCGAAAAGTAAACCCCAAAAGGGTTTCTCCACGAAAACTACACCTATCTTCCCAAAGACTACACCTATAAATTTTTCACAAGGACAAACCATTTTCAGATCCCCCACAAAACTACACTACGACTTTTCCAAACAAAGACAACACCTTAAATTTCCCCCAAAAAGACTACACTTTCGATCCCCACAAAAAACTACCCCTCCCGGACTTTCCAAAAAGGATTTTACCCCCCCCCCCCTATAGATTTTCCAAACCAAAGCTACACCTACAAATTTCCCCCAAAGGGGACTACACTACAGATTTTCCCCCAAAGACTACCCCTTTCCAGTCTCAACAAGGACTACACCTTCAATCTCCAAAAGGATTTACCCCTAAATTCCAAAAAAGCCCCCCCACCTTCAGATTTTCAAAAAGGTCCACCTTCAATCCCCAAGGGGCTACCCCTTCCCAAAACGCCACAAAGGCTACACCTTCAGATCGCCAAAAGGGGCTACCCCTACAGATTTCCCCAAAAAGGGACTACCCCTTTCAATCTCCATAAGACCACACCTTAGATCTCCACAAAGACTCATTTTCAGTCTCCAAAAAAAACAAAAACCACAGATTTTCCCCAACAAAACTACACCACGACATTCCACAAAGACAAACCCCTTTCCCCGATCTCCACAAAGATACACCTTCGATCCCCAAAAGACTACCCCATAGACTTTTAAAAGGACTAAAACCTTCAATCCCACAAAGACTCATCTTTAGATCTCTAAAAAGGGGAAAAAACTTTCAGTCCCCACAAAGCCCATCCCCTGAAAGATCTCCACAAAGACTAAAACTCAGATCCCCAAACAAAAAACCCCTCTCTTAAATCTCAAAAAGGGAAATTTAACACCAACAGATTTTCCAAAAAGGGAACATTTTCAATCTCCAAAAAGCCCATACCTTCAGATCCCCAAACAAAGACTAAAACCTTCAAACTCAACAAGTACTAAAACCTTTTAGATTTTCCCCAAAAGGGAAATACACCAAATGACTTTCCACAAGGACTCACCTATATACTTTCCAAAAGGGACTACATTTCCCAATCTCCGCAAAGATTTCATCTTGACTTTCCGCAAGGACAAACACCTATAGATTTTCCCAAAGACACACATTCAGATCCCCAAACCAGGTTACGACATTTTGGGCCCTTAAACAAAACTACGAAATTCTAGCCCTTTCCCAAGAACTAAATTTTTTGGGACCTTCCAAAAAAACCCTACGATATTCAAACCCTTCCCAAGAACTCCCGACATTTTAGCCCTTTCCAAACAAGAATTTCCAATTTTTTAGACCTTCCCAAGAACTCCCGACATTTTTAGACCTTCCAAAACTACGAAAATTCTAGACCTCCACAAGAACTAGAATTTTAAAACCTTTCCCACAAAGCTACGAAATTTTAGACCTTCCACAAGAGCTACAAATATTCAAGCCCTTCCCCCAAAAAAATAGGGACATTCTAGCCCTTTCCCACAAGAGCTACAAATATTCTAGACCTTCCCAAGAACTACGACATTTTAAAAATTTCCACAAGAGCAAACGACTTTTAGACCTTCCAAAAGAGCTACGTTTTTTTAACCCTTCCAAAATTTTTAGACCTTCCACAAGGACGGGCTAAAAACCTTTGGGGGCGATTCGCTTTCCTTCACCGTCCTCACGGGGACCTATTCCCCGCCACCAGCCAAACCCTGGGTCCCCTTTCAACGACTGGTCGGAGGGGGGCTGAAGGGGGTGGGGTAGGGTGCGCTTTTTCCCGGGGGGGGCCCCCGGGGGGTTTTTTTTTTTTTAAAAAGGGGGGAATTTTTTTTTTTAAAAAAAATTTTTTTTTTTCCCCCCCCCCCCCCCCCCTCCCCCCCCCCCCCCCCCAACCCCCCCCCCGCCGTCCGTTCCTTTCCCCTTTTTAAAAAAAAACCCCCCCCAAAGGGGGGGGGGGGAAAAAAAAACCCCCCCGGAAAAGGGGGGGGGGGGGGGGGGGGGGGGGGGGGGGGGGGGGGGGGGGGGGGGGAGGGGTTTTTTTAAAAAAAATTTTTAAAAAATTTTTTTTTTTTTGTTGCTTTGGGGGTTTTTTTTTTTTTTTTTCCTTTTTTTTTTGCCCGTCTGGGGGTTTTTTTTTTTGGGCTTTTTTTTTTCCCCCCCCCCCCCCCCCCTTTTTTTTTTTTTTTGGGGGGGGCCCCCCCCCCTCTTCTTCCCCTTTTTCTCTCTCTTTTTTTTCCCCCCCCCCTCTCTCTCCCTTTTTCCCTTTTTCCCTTCCCCTTTTTTCCCCCCCCCCTTTTTTTTCCCCCCCCCCCCTCCTCCCCTTTTTTTTTCCCCCCCCCCCCCCCTTCCCCCCTCTCCCCCCCTTTTTTTTTTTCCACCAAAAACCCCCCCCCCCCCCCCCCCCTTTTTTTCCCCCCCCCCCAAAAACCCCAAAAAAAAAACCCCAAAAAAAAACACACACACAACCCCCCCCCTCCCCCCCCTTTTTTTTGGGGGCCCCCCCCCCCACCCAAACCCCCCCCCCCCCTCCCCCCCCCCCCCCTTTTTTTTTTAAAAAAAAAAACCCCAAAAAAAAAAAAAACAACCCCAACCCCCAAAAAAAAAAAAACCAAAACCCCCCCGGGGCCCCCAAAAACCCCCCCCCCCAAAAAAAAAAAAAAAAAAAAAAAAAAAACCCCCCCCCCCCCCCCCCCCCCCAAAAAAAAAAAAAAAAAACCCTCCCCAAAAAAACCCCCCCCCCCTTTCCCCCCGGGCAAAAAAACCCCCCCCCTTTTCCCCCAAAAGATTTCCGGGGCCCCCCCCCCCCTTTTTTTTTTTTTTTTCCCCCCCCTTTTTTTTAAAAAAAAATTATTTTAAACCCCCCCTTTTTTCCCCCCTTTTTTTTAAAAAAAAAAAATTTTCCCCCTTTTTTTTTTAAATTTCCAAAAAAAAATTTTTAAAAGGGGGGGGGGGGGGGAAAAAAAAAAAGGGGGAAAAAAAAAAAAAAAGGGGGGGAAAAAAAACCCCCCCAAAAAAAAAAAGGGGGGAAAGGGGGGGGGGGGGGGGGGGGGAAAAAAAAAAAAAAGGGGGGGGGGGGGGGGGGGGGGGGGGAAGGGGGAAAGGGGAGAAGGGGGGGGGGGGGGGGGAAAGGGGGAGGGGGGAAAGGGGGGGAAGGGGAAAGGGGGGGGGGGGGGGAAAAAAAAAAGGAGGGGGAAAAAAAAAAAAACCCCCCCCCCGGGGGGGGGGGGGGAGGAGGAAAAAAGGGGGGGAAAGGGGGGGGGAAAGGGGGGGGGGAAGGAAAAAGGGGGGGGGGGGAGGGGGGGGGGAGGAGGAGGAGGGGGGGGGGGGAAAGGGGGGGGGGGGGGGGGAAAAGGAGGAAAGGGGGGGGGGGGGGGGGGGGGGGGGGGGGGGGGGGGGGGGGGGGAAAGGGGGGGGGGGCCCCGGGGCCGGGGGGGGGGGGGGGGGTTTGGGGGGGGAGGGGGGGGGGGGGGGCCCCCGGGGGGGGGGGGGGGGGGGGGGGGGGGGCCCCCGGGGGGGGGCCCCCCCCCCGGGGGGGGGGGGGGGGCCCCCCGGGGGGGGGGGGGGGGAAAGGGGGGGGGGGGGGGGGGGGGGGGGCCCGGGGGGGGGGGGGGGGGCCCCGGGGGGGGAAAAAAGGGGGGGGGGGGGGGGGGGGGGGGGGGCGGGGGGGGGGGGGGGGGGGGTTTTTTTTTTTTTTTTTTTTTGGGGGGGGGGGGGGGGAAAAGGGGGGGGGGGGGGGGGGCCCGGGGGGGTTTTTTTTTGGGGGGGGGGAAAAAAAAGGGGGGCCCTTTTAAAAATTTTTTTCCCCCCAAAAAAATTTTTTTCCCCCCCCCACCCCCCCCTTCCCCCCCCAACCCAAAAAAAACCCTTTTTAAAATTTTTTTTCCCCCCCACCCTTTCCCCCCCCCCCCCCCCCCCCCCGGGGCCCCCCCTTTTCCCCCCCCCTTTTTTTCCCCTTTTTTTAAAACCCCAAAAACCCCTTTTCCCCCCCCCTTTTTTTTTCCAAATTTCCCCGGGGGGGCCCCGGGGGCCCCCCCCGGTTTTCCCCCCCCCCCCCCCTCCCCCCCCCCCCCCCCCCCCCCCCCCCCGGGGTTTCCCAAAAAACCCCCCCCCCCCCCCCCAAAAACCCCCCCCCCAAAAAAATTTTAAAAAACCCCCCGGGCCCAAAAACCCCCCCCGGAAAAAAAAAAGGGGGGGGGGGGGGGAAAAAAGGGGGGGGCCCCCCCCCAAAACCCCCCAAAAAACCCCCCCCCCCACACCCAAAAAAAGCCCCAAAAGGGAAAAAAAAACCCCCCCCCCCCCCTTTTTGGGGGAAAAAGGGGAAAAAGAAAAGGGAAAAGGGGGGGGGAAACCCCTTTTCCCGCCCCCCCCTCCCCCCCCCCCCTTTTTTTCCCCCCCCCCCTTTTCCCCCCCCCGGGGCCCCCCCCCCAAAAAAAAGGTTTTTTCCCCTTTTTCCACACCCCCAAAACCCCCCCCCCCCTTAAAAACCCCCCCCCTCCTTTCCCCTTTTTTTTCTCTCCTCCCCCCAACCCCCCCCCTTTTTTTACCCCTTTTTTTTCCCCCCCTCTTTTCCCCCCCCCCCTCCCCTTTTTCCCCCCCCAAACCCCCCCTTTTTTTTTTTTTTTTCCCCTTTTCCCCCCCCCTTTTTTTAAAAAAAAATTTTTTTTTCCCCCCCCAAAAATTAAAACCCCCCCAAAAAAAAACCCCCCCCCAAAAAAAAAAAACCCCCAAACCCCCCAAAAAAAACCCCCAACCGGGGGGAAAACCCCCCCCAAAAAAAAAACCACCCCCCCAAAAACCCCCCCCCCCTTCCCCCTTTTTTTTCCCCCCTCCCCCCCCCCGGGCCCCCCCCTTTTTTTTTTTTCCCCCCTTTTTCCCCCCCCTTCCCCCCCCTCCCCTTTTCCCCCCCTTTTTCCCCCCCCTTTTCCCCCCCCCCTTTTTTTCCCCCCCCCTTTTTTTCCATCCCCCCCCCCCCCCCCTTCCCTTTTCCCCCCCTTTTCCCTTTCCCCCCTTTTTTTCCCCTCCCCCCCCCCTTTTTTTTTTTTTTTTTTTCTTTTTTTTTTTTTTTTCCCCCCCTCTCTTCCCCCTTTTCCCCCCTTTTTTTGGGGCCCCCCCCCCCCCCCAAAAACCCCCCCCCCCCTTTTTTTTTAAAAACCCCCCCCCCCAAAAAAAATCCCCCCCCCACCCCCCCCCCCCCCCCCCCCCCCCCCCCCCCCCCCCCCCCCCCCCCCCCCCCCCCCCCCCCTTTTTCCCCCCCCCCCCCCCCAAAAAACCCCCCCCCCCCCCCCCAACCCAAATTTGGGTTTTCCCGGGGTTTTTTGGGGGGAAAGGGCCCCCCCTTTTTTGGGGGGGGGCCCCCCGCCCCTTTTCCCCCCCCCCGGCCCCCGTTCCCCCCGGGGGCCCCCCCGGGGGGGGGCCCCCCCCCCCCCCCCCCCCCCCCCCCCCCCCCCCCCCAAAAAAGGGGGGCCCCCCCCCCCGGGGGGAAAAAAAAAACCCCCCCCCCCCCCCCCCCCCCCCCCCCCCCTTTTAAAATTAAAAAGGGCAAGGGGGGGGGCCCCCCTTTTTTCCCCCCCCCCCCTTTTTTTTTTTTTTTTCCCCCCTTTTTTTTTTCCCCCCCGGGGCCCCCTTTTGGGTTCCCCCTTTTTAAAAAAACCCCCAAAAAAAACCCCCCCCCCCCCCCAAAGGGCCCCCCGGGGGGGTTTTTAAATTAAACCCACCCCCCAAAAAAAGGGCAAAATTCCCAAAAGGGGGTTTCCGTTCCCTTTTTTTTTTTTCCCCTTTTCCCCCCCCCTTTTTTTTTTTCCCCCCCCCCTCCCTTTTCCCCCTTTTTTTTTTTCCTTTTTTTTCCCCCCCTTTTTTTGGGGCCCCCGGGGGGTTTTCCCCCCCCTTTTCCCCCCCTTTTTTTTTCCCCCCCCTTTTTTCCCCCTTTTTTCCCCTTTTTCCCCCCTTTTTTTTTCCCCCCCCCCTTTTTTCTTTTTCCCCCCTCCCCCTTTTTTTTTTTTGGGCCCCCCCCCCCCCCCCTCCCTTTCCCCCCCCAAAAACCCCCCCCCTTTTTTTTTCCTTTTTTCCCTTTCCCCCCCCTCTCCCTTTTTGGGGGGCCCCCATCCCCTTTTTTCTTTTCCCTTTTTCCCCTTTTTTTTCCCCCCCTTCTTTTTTTTCCCCCCCCTCCCCCCCCTTTTTTTTTCCCCCCCCTTTTTTGGGTTTTTCCCCCCTTTTTCCCCCCCCTTTTCCCCCTTCCCCTTTTTTTTTTTTCCTTCCCCCCCCCGGGGGAAACCCCCCCCCTTTTTTTTTTTTTTTTTCCCTTTTTTTTTCTTCCCCCTTTTTTTCCCCTTTTTTCCCCCCCCCTTTTTCCCCCCCCCCCCTTTCCCCCTTTTTTTTTTTCCCCCCCCTTTTAAAATTTTCCCCCCCCCCCCCCCCCCCCCCCCCCCCCCCCCCCCCCCCCCCCGGGGCCCCCCCCCTTTTTTTCCCCCCTTTTTTTATCTTTAAGGGTCCTTTTTTCTACCCCCCCTTTTCTCCCCCCCCCGGGGGCCCCCCTCCCCCTTTTTCCCCCCCCCCCCCCCTTCCCCTTCCCTCTCTTTTTACCAAAAACCCCCCCCCCCCTTTTTTTTTCCCCCCCCCCCCTTTTTTTCCCCTCCTTTTTCCCCCCCCCCCAAAAAAACCCTTTTTTTTTCCCCCCCCTTTTTTCCCCTTTTTTTCCCCCCCCCCCCCCCCCCCCCCCCCCCCCCCCCCAAAAAAAAATTTTCCGGGCCCCCCAAAAAACCCCCCGGGGCCCCAACCAAAAAAAAAAATTAAAAAAGGAAAAAAACCCCCAAAACCCGGGAAAAAAAAAGGGGGGGTTTTTTCCCCCCCTTTTTTTTTTGGGGGCCCCCCCCCAAAAAAAAACCTTTCCCCCCAAAAAGGGGGGTTTTTTTTCCCCCCTTTTTTTTCCCCAAAAAAACCCCCCCCTTTTTTTTTGGGGGGGGTTTTTTTTTTCCCCCCCCCCCTTTTTTTCCCCCCCCTTTCCCCCCTTTTTTTTAAAAAAAAAAAAACCCCCCCCCCCTCCTCCCTTTTTTTCTTTTCTCCCCTTTTTGCCTTCCCCCCCCTTTTTTTGGGGAAAAAAAATTTTCCCCCAAAAAGGTTTCCCCCGGGGGTTTTCCCCCCCCCTTTTTTTTTTTCCCCTTTTAGGGGGTTTCCCCCCCTTCCCCCCTCTTCCCCCCGGGGGGGGGGGGGGGGGGTTTTTTGGGGGGGGGGGGGGCCCCCCCTTTTTTAGGTTTTTAATTCCCCTTTTAAACCCCCCCCCCTTTTTTTGGGGGGGTTTTTTTTTTTTTTTGGGGGGTTTTTTTTTTTTCCTGTTTTGGGTTTCCCCTTTTTTTTCCCCCCCCAAAAGGGGGGGCCCCCCTTAAAAACCTTAAAACCCCCAAAAAAACCCCCCCCCCTTTTAAAATTTTTCCCCCCAAAAAATTTTTTTTGGGGGGCCCCCCGGGGGGGGTTTTTTTTGGGGGGGGTTTTTTGGGGGGGGCCCCCCCGGGGCCCCTTTCCCCTTTTTTGGCCCTTGGGCCCCCCGGGTTTTCCTTTCCCCAAAATTTTTTAAACCTTTTCCCCCCCCTTTTTTCTTGGAAAATTTTTTCCCCCCCCCCTTTCCCCCCCTTTTTGGTTTTTTTTGGGGGGGTTTCCCCGGGGGGCCCCCCCCGGGGGGCCAAAACAATTTTTAAACCCCCCCTTTTTCGGGCCCCCTTTTTTTTTTTCCCCCCGGGGGCCCCCTTTTTTTTTTCCCCCTTTTTTTTTTTTCCCCCGGTTTTTTGGGAAAAATTTTTGGGGGGGAAAGGGGGGGGAAAAAACCCCCCTTTTTTTCCCCCCCCATTTTAAATTTTTTAAACCTTCCCCCCAAATTTTTTAACCCCCAAAAAAATTTTTTGGGTTGGGGCCCCCCCCCACCCCCCCTTCCCCCGGGGGGAAAAAAAAAAAAAACCCCCCCCCCCCCCCCCCCCCCCAAAAAAAAAAAAAACCCCAAAAACCCCCCCAAAGGGCCCCAAAAAAAAAAAAAAACCCCAAAAAAGGCCCCGGCCACCCGGGGGGGAAAAAAAAACCTTAATGGGAAAAAACCCCCCCCAAAAAAAAAAAAAACCGGGGGCCGGGGGAAAAAAAAAAAAAATTTTTTTTTTTTTAAAAAATTTTGGGGGGGAAAAAAGGGAAAAAAAAGGAAAAAAAAATTTTAAAAATTGGGGAAAAAAAACCCCCGGGGGGGGGGGGGGGAAGGTTTTTGGGGGGGAAAAAAATTTTTTTTCCCCCCCCCCCCCCCCCCCCAAAAAAAAAAAAAAAAACCGGGGGAAAAAAAAAAAAAACCCCACTCCCCTCCTCTCTCCCTCCCCTTTTTCCCCCCCTTCTCTCTTTTCCCTCCCCCCTCCCCCCCCCCCCCTCTCTCTCTCTCTCTCCCCTTTTTACCCACACACAATCTCTCTCCTCTCCTTCCCCCACCCACACCCACCCACCACAACCACCCCACACACAAAAACACCACACCCCAAACCCACACAAACGCACGTAAAAATTTAAAACGCGTACCGCAACACGCCACCACACACCCCCACACACACACACACACACCACACACAGACAAACACCCCCCTCTTTTCCCCTTCTCTCTCTCTCCCCTCTCTCTCTCTCTCTCTCTCTCTCTTGTTGTCCCGTCTGTCTGTCTGTCTTCTCTCTCTCTCTCTCTCTCTTTTCCCCCTTCTCTCTCTCCTCTCTCTTCCCTTTTCCCTGTCTGTCTGTCTGTCTGTTTCTCCTCTCTCTTTCCCTTTTCCTCTCTCCTGCCTCCCGTCTGTCTGTCTCTCCTCTCCTCTCCTCGCTGTCTCTCTGTCTGTCTCTTCTCCTCCTGTCTTGTCTCTCCCTGTTTCTGCGCTGTCTGTCTCTCCCCTCCCCTCTCTCTTCTCTTTTTTCCGTGTAAACAACGCTTTGCGGCGGAGCCTATAATTAGGACGGAAAGCCCCAGATTCCCCACTACCCTTTTTTACCTCAGTATCCCTCCCCCCCTCCCACCCATCCCACCCCCCCCCCCCCCCCCCCCCCCCCCACCCTAACACAACACACACAAAACCCCCACAACACACACCACCACACCCCCCCAAAAAACCCACCCACCCACTCACCTCTTGACCTTTTTGGGGCATCCGCCCGCCAAATTTCGCGCGCGGTAGTTTACTTTTTGTTTTGTGCACTTTGGCACGAGGGCCCAAGAGCGCGAGGAGGGTTTCCGCCAAGGGACGGGCCTCCGTCACACTTTTAGCAAGGGGGGAGGGTTTTTGGGGGTTTTTTTTTTTCCTCCCCCCCCCCCCCCCCCCCCCCCCCCCCCCCCCAAAAGGTAAACGGGCTTCCACAACGGAGGGGAAGTTAATAAATAAAAAAAAAATTTAAATTCTTGAAATCGCCCGGCCCTGATGTCTGTTCCAACACTGATAAAACTATGTACAATCGGGCGGTCGTGGTGTTCTTTTGATTTTTTTAAAAAAAGTGGTGTTTTTTTCTTCTTTTTTCTTTTTTTCCTTTTTTTTTTTTTTTTTTAAAGTGTTTCACAGCGCCTCGTCTTTGTGATTTCGCTTTTTTCCGGGGAAAAATCATATCGTCACGCAGAGACGAACAAGACAAAGGGGGTAATGAGGCAACGAAGGAAAATCTTTGGTAAAATAATCTTGTACCCTTCCCTTTTAATATGAATGTCAAATTCTGTTATGGGGACAAAGAGATCGGATTCTCTGTCGTCTGTTTTCCTCTCTCTCTCTCTGTCTTTTCCCTGTCTTTTGCTCTCTCTCTCTCTCTCTCTCTTCTCTCTCTCTCTGTCTCTCTCTCTTCCTCTCTCTCTCTTCTTCTCTCTCTCTCCTGTCTCTGCTCTTCTCTCTCTTTCTCTTCTCTCTCTCTCTCGCTCTCCTCTCTCTCTCTCTCTCTCTCCTCTCTTTCTCTCTCTCCTCTCTCTCGTCTTCTGGCTCTCTCTCTACTCTCTCTCTCTCTCTCTCTCTCTCTCTCTCTCTTCTCTCTCTCTCTCTCTCCTC
>CM031601.1:2993580-2996080 GCA_018398815.1 Conus ventricosus
TCGTTCTGGGGCATTTTCACGAATGGAATCACAAACAATCTTCAAAGTGGTCTCCTTAGTTGACAGCACATTTCAGGCCTTGGCACTCACCCGTGACCCTATCTTTACGCTAAGTTAGAAGACCCCAAATAGTCCTCGTGACCCTGTCTTTACGCTAAGTTAGAAAACCCCAAATAGTCCCCTTGACCCCGTCTTTACGCTAAGTTAGAAGACCCCAAATAGTCCCCGTGACCCTGTCTTTATGCTAAGTTAAAAGACCCCAAATAGTCCGCGTGACCCTGTCTTTACGCTAAGTTAGAAGACCCCAAATAGTCCCCGTGACCCTGTCTTTACGCTAAGTTAGAAGACCCCAAATAGTCCCCGTGACCCTGTCTTTATGCTAAGTTAGAAGACTCCAAATAGTCCCCGTGACCCTGTCTTTACGCTAAGTTAGAAGACCCCAAATAGTCCCCGTGACCCTGTCTTTACGCTAAGTTAGAAGACCCCAAATAGTCCGCGTGACCCTGTCTTTACGCTAAGTTAGAAGACCCCAAATAGTCCGCGTGACCCTGTCTTTACGCTAAGTTAGAAGACCCCAAATAGTCCGCGTGACCCTGTCTTTACGCTAAGTTAGAAGACCCCAAATAGTCCCCGTGACCCTGTCTTTACGCTAAGTTAGAAGACCCCAAATAGTCCCCGTGACCCTGTCTTTACGCTAAGTTAGAAGACCCCAAATAGTCCCCGTGACCCTGTCTTTACGCTAAGTTAGAAGACCCCAAATAGTCCCGTGACCCTGTCTTTATGCTAAGTTAGAAGACCCCAAATAGTCCCCGTGACCCTGTCTTTACGCTAAGTTAGAAGACCCCAAATAGTCCCCGTGACCCTGTCTTTACGCTAAGTTAGAAGACCCCAAATAGTCCCCGTGACCCTGTCTTTACGCTAAGTTAGAAGACCCCAAATAGTCCGCGTGACCCTGTCTTTACGCTAAGTTAGAAGACCCCAAATAGTCCCCGTGACCCTGTCTTTACGCTAAGTTAGAAGACCCCAAATAGTCCCCGTGACCCTGTCTTTACGCTAAGTTAGAAGACCCCAAATAGTCCCGTTCCTTTGATTGTCATCTGTCTGCTTGGAACCAGCTGGCTTGTACCTTGATGGTCATATGAACCAGCTGGCTTGTACCTTGATGGTCATATGAACCAGCTGGCTTGTACCTTGATGGTCATATGAACCAGCTGGCTTGTACCTTGATGGTCATATGAACCAGCTGGCTTGTACCTTGATGGTCATATGAACCAGCTGGCTTGTACCTTGATGGTCATGTGAACCACTTGGCTTGTACCTTGATGGTCATGTGAACCACTTGGCTTGTACCTTGATGGTCATGTGAACCACTTGGCTTGTACCTTGAAGGTCATGTGAACCACTTGGCTTGTACCTTGATGGTCATGTGAACCACCTGGCTTGCACCGTGGTGGTCATATGAACCACCTGGCTTGTACATTGATGGTCATGTAAACCACCTGGCTTGTACCTTGATGGCCATAGAGAAAAAAATGAGGAGATTCCACTTTCAGACGCAATCAAAATTCTCAAAACAAACTAATTGCGCCAGTCTATAAATATTCGACTCCTTACGTAAGGCCTTGGCACTGTGATTTTTGGGTGTGCAGCCACATATCTGTAGCCTCCTCAAAGCTCGGGTTAATGTATAGGTCAGACATCTGCCGACTCTTGCCCATAAGTCCCCGCCCCCATCCCCAAGACTTTTGTCGTTATTTATCCACTTATTCAAGTGCCTATTTATTCGATTGTTTATCTGTATAGTCACCCCACCATGCGCTTATTCACATATTTATCTTGCTGTTCAATTCTAACTATTTTGCGAAGTGGTCTCCTGCTAGGAAGATGTAGGCTGTGCAGTGGCGCGTATTCGGACTGAACTAAATGGCAATGGCGTACACCACTAAATGGCAATGGCGTACACCACTAAATGGCAATGGCGTACACCACTAAATGGCAATGGCGCACACCACTAAATGGCAATGGCGTACACCACTAAATGGCAATGGCGCACACCACTAAATGGCAATGGCGTACACCACTAAATGGCAATGGCGCACACCACTAAATGGCAATGGCGTACACCACTAAATGGCAATGGCGCACACCACTAAATGGCAATGGCGTACACCACTAAATGGCAATGGCGTACACCACTAAATGGCAATGGCGCACACCACTAAATGGCAATGGCGCACACCACTAAATGGCAATGGCGCACACCACTAAATGCGCCGCACTACGGCTGCTAAGCGTGACGTACGTACAGGTATGAAATGTTTTTTTTTAAATGAGAGAGAGAGAGAGAGAGAGAGAGAGAGAGAGAGGAGAGAGAGAGAGAGAGAGAGAAGCCATGCGGGCGTACAGGATAAAAATGAACAAATGAATGAATGGTTAGACTGAAACAGATAGAAAGAAGGAACGAAAGAAGGAGAGAAAAGAAAAGAAAGTAAGTAAGAAA
>CM031601.1:3008580-3018580 GCA_018398815.1 Conus ventricosus
ATAGAAATGACTATGTACCAGTAAAGTCCTTTATTCAGAAGAGGCCTTATAGAAATGACTATGTACCAGTAAAGTCCTTTATTCAGAAGAGGCCTTATAGAAATGACTATGTACCGGTAAAGTCCTTTATTCAGAAGAGGCCTTATAGAAATGACTATGTACCAGTAAAGTCCTTTATTCAGAAAAGGCCTTATAGAAATGACTATGTACCAGTAAAGTCCTTTATTCAGAAGAGGCCTTATAGAAATGACTATGTACCAGTAAAGTCCTTTATTCAGAAGAGGCCTTATAGAAATGACTATGTACCAGTAAAGTCCTTTATTCAGAAAGGCCTTATAGAAATGACTATGTACCAGTAAAGTCCTTTATTCAGAAGAGGCCTTATAGAAATGACTATGTACCAGTAAAGTCCTTTATTCAGAAGAGGCCTTATAGAAATGACTATGTACCAGTAAAGTCCTTTATTCAGAAGAGGCCTTATAGAAATGACTATGTACCGGTAAAGTCCTTTATTCAGAAGAGGCCTTATAGAAATGACTATGTACCGGTAAAGTCCTTTATTCAGAAGAGGCCTTATAGAAATGACTATGTACCAGTAAAGTCCTTTATTCAGAAGAGGCCTTATAGAAATGACTATGTACCGGTAAAGTCCTTTATTCAGAAGAGGCCTTATAGAAATGACTATGTACCGGTAAAGTCCTTTATTCAGAAGAGGCCTTATAGAAATGACTATGTACCGGTAAAGTCCTTTATTCAGAGAGGCCTTATAGAAATGACTATGTACCAGTAAAGTCCTTTATTCAGAAGAGGCCTTATAGAAATGACTATGTACCAGTAAAGTCCTTTATTCAGAAGAGGCCTTATAGAAATGGCTATGTACCAGTAAAGTCCTTTATTCAGAAGAGGCCTTATAGAAATGACTATGTACCAGTAAAGTTCTTTATTCAGAAGAGGCCTTATAGAAATGACTATGTACCAGTAAAGTCCTTTATTCAGAAGAGGCCTTATAGAAATGACTATGTACCAGTAAAGTCCTTTATTCAGAAGAGGCCTTATAGAAATGACTATGTACCAGTAAAGTCCTTTATTCAGAAGAGGCCTTATAGAAATGACTATGTACCAGTAAAGTCCTTTATTCAGAAGAGGCCTTATAGAAATGACTATGTACCAGTAAAGTCCTTTATTCAGAAGAGGCCTTATAGAAATGGCTATGTACCAGTAAAGTCCTTTATTCAGAAGAGGCCTTATAGAAATGGCTATGTACCAGTAAAGTCCTTTATTCAGAAGAGGCCTTATAGAAATGACTATGTACCAGTAAAGTCCTTTATTCAGAAGAGGCCTTATAGAAATGACTATGTACCAGTAAAGTCCTTTATTCAGAAGAGGCCTTATAGAAATGGCTATGTACCAGTAAAGTCCTTTATTCAGAAGAGGCCTTATAGAAATGACTATGTACCAGTAAAGTCCTTTATTCAGAAGAGGCCTTATAGAAATGACTATGTACCAGTAAAGTCCTTTATTCAGAAGAGGCCTTATAGAAATGACTATGTACCGGTAAAGTCCTTTATTCAGAAGAGGCCTTATAGAAATGACTATGTACCAGTAAAGTCCTTTATTCAGAAGAGGCCTTATAGAAATGACTATGTACCGGTAAAGTCCTTTATTCAGAAGAGGCCTTATAGAAATGGCTATGTACCAGTAAAGTCCTTTATTCAGAAGAGGCCTTATAGAAATGACTATGTACCGGTAAAGTCCTTTATTCAGAAGAGGCCTTATAGAAATGACTATGTACCGGTAAAGTCCTTTATTCAGAAGAGGGAACGAAGAGGGGGGAGGGGTGGGGGGGAGAGGGTCACCTTTTATCAAACTCAGCAATTGTTTTTCTGTTCTATCGACCAGTCTGATTCTGTCTTTGTTCCAGTTAAAAGTCTTCGCACTTTCGTTTTTGTACTCCCAGTTCTTATGGAACGGGAGTACTTTACAATGGGAACGAAGAAATGTTGTCTGTGTGTCTGTCTGTCTGTCCGTGGTCAAAATGTGTTCCACTCGCTCCAGACAAAACTTCTGAGCCGATCTTTCTGAAAATTTGTCGGTATGTTCATTATGGGTCACAGATGATGCCCGATGTTTTATTTTACCAGAATAGCCGCCACTAACAGTCATAACGGCCCAAAACGGTGTTTCTTCTGTATGGAATATCTCAGTGACAAAATACATGACGACGCATGTTTGATTGTGACGTCAAGTACATTATGGCATATATTTCATTATGACGTTTTTCGGGAAGATAAACTGGGAGTGCGTTTATATGCTTTGCATCTTGTCTTCTCTTGTTGCAGTTTCTATCATACGTCACTCACTTTCTATCGTGTACTGTCAACTCGGGACGAAGGTGAGAGAGACCTGCATCTCCGCACTGGGCACTAGTTGTGCATTTCACGATGCTGTTTGCTAATACGTGCTACTTTTTCATTTCATATTTGTTTGTTTGTTTGTTAATGCGCGACTGGTTGCATTGAAATTCCTCTGAACAAACATGATGCACTGTTAACAGTATGATGATCACCAAAATAAAAAACAAACACACAAAACCCCAAAGTCGAACGATTGGAATGCCTGGTTAACTCACCACGGCCTGGTCCCCTCCCACCCCCACCCCCTAACCCCCTTCCCGTCTCCCCTCATAAAATAATGTAACTGAGTGTGTCTCTTGCCTTTTTTGTCGCCATTAGTTTTGACAGAGGTGACCTCCCTTTTGAGCGTGGGTCACCATTCAAGATAAAGAAAGATATTAAATTCACATCCAATTTCTAGTCAGAGTACAACTTTAACAGTAAACATCAACGTTTGAACAACAACAAGCTTGTGCTTTAAGGTGTGTTCAAATATTTCAAGTTACATTTGTGGCAAAAGGTAATGGCAGGAGGCTATTCTGTTACCATTTGCCATTCTACTAATGTTTCAAGTTACCTATATGGCAAAAGGAATGACAGAAGACTATTCTGTTACTATCTATCATTCTGCTAATGTTTCAGGTCACCTATGTGGCAAAAGGCAAGAGACTATTCTGGTACCATGTACCATTCTGTTTCAGCCTTGGATGGTCGGTTGACCCATCAACAATGATAGTGTAGTGAGTGTGCATGCGTTTACTGGCGTCTGCGTCTTCTCTGCTCGCCAGATATCGCAAGTGGATGCGTCTGTCTGTTTGTCTGTCTGCCTCTGTGCGTGCGTGCGTGCGTGCGTGCGTGTGTGTGTGTGTGTGTGTGTTTGTGTGTGTGTGTGTGTGTGTGTGTGTGTGTGTGTGTGTGCGTGCGTCTCTCTCTCTCTCTCTCTCTCTCTCTCTCTCTCTCTCTCTCGCTCTCTCTCCGTTGACTCAACTGCCATATCACTGTGGTCTCAGTCAGTCAGTGCCGGCACGGTCATCATTCGTCGTCACAACGACAGCGACAACAAACTCTGCGTCAGCAGCACATGTGATGACTATAACAGGCTTAGTCACTGATGACTTTACCTCCTGCAAAGAGAGAGAGAGAGAGAAGAGAAGAGAGAGAGAGAGAGAGAGAAGAGAGAGAGAGAGAGAAGAGAAAGAAGAAGAAGAAAGAAAGAAAGAAAGAAAGAAAGAAAGAAAGAAAGAAAGAAAGGAAGAAGGAAGAAGAGAAAGAAAGAAAGAAGAAAGAAAGAAAGAAAGAGAGAAAGAAAGAAAGAAAGAAAGAAGAAAGAGAGAAAGAAAGAAAGAAAGAAGAAAGAAAGAAAGAAAGAAAGAAAGAAAGAAAGAGAGAAAGAAAGAAAGAAGAAAGAAGAGAAAGAAAGAAAGAAAGAAAGAGAGAAAGAGAAGAAAGAAAGAAAGAAAGACAGAGAAAAAGAAGGGAAGGAAGAGAGAATGGAAGAAATAAGGAATGAAAGAAAGAAAGAAGGAAGGAAAAAGAGAGAGAGAGAGAGAGAGAGAGAGAGAGAGAGAGAGAGAGAGAGAGAGAGAGAGAGAGGAGGAATAAAAAGAAAAAGAAAGCAAAAAGAGAGAAAGGGAAAACGAAAGACAGAGAGAGAAAAAAGGAAAGAAAGAAAGAAAACAAAAAGAGAGAACAGAAGGGGTGGGGGGGGGGAGTTTTCAAATCAATAGAAGTGATTTTTCAATACATTAATTCTCTACTTCAGACAGACAAAAAACGGATGGGAGAAAAAGAAAGCGTAACAAACGTGTTATAACGACATATGCATGTATACACCCTGCATACGTATGCACATGCATGCACTTACATACACAAACACGTATACGCACTCACACACGCACGCACGCGCACACACACACACACACACACACACACACACACACACACACACACACACAGTGTTTTTAGAAGGTGTATTTCAAAGGGTTGTGTGAATGAGTTTTTTGTTGTTTTTTTTTTCTTTTCTCTGTTTTATGACTTGTGAGTTGACTTCAACGTGGTGACAGCCCTGACATGGCCCTTTTTGGGTATAGAGGCAATATTCTCTCTCTCTCTCTCTCTCTCTCTCTCTCTCTCTCTCTCTCTCTCTCTCTCCTTCTCGCTCTTCTCTCTCTCTCTCTCTCTCTCTCTCTCTCTCTCTCTCTCTCTTTCTCTGGCAGCGGGAGTCCTGTACCATTTGAAGTATGTCAAGAGTGATGACAAAGGACAGTGACCAAAGAGTGAAGGGCACCAGTCCGATCTGAAACAGCACACGAATCCAGCAGACCTCATGTCAAAACAACAAGAAGGTGCCAGGATCGAGATCTCTCAGGAAAGAACAAGAACCCGCCTAGCTTGACTCTTTTTTTTTCCCCGCCCTACTATTTCTTGTTATGTTCAGAGTCTTTCTTTATTTTTCCTTCTTTTTCTCTTTTGTACCCTTCTGTTCATTTCTGTCTTTGCCTTAAGACCTTTTTACCTCTCACGCTGCTGTCCTAGGAGTGCCAGAGCGGCGCTACACGGAGCAGAGGCACGGAGAGCGAGCGCCGGTGTTGACGCTGAACCAGAGGCAGGGGGTCGAAGACGCAACCTTTGGAGTACGGTTACTTTGTCTTGTACTTGGCTTCTGCAGCGCTAGAAATGCCAATGGTGGTGTACAGGTTTTTCATCTACGGCTGCACACTCGCAGTCACAAGGTGCTGGTCTCCAGTCCTTGAAGACGAAAGAAGCGAGAAGTGAGAGGGGGGGGGGGGGGGGTATAGAGAAAAAGAGAAAGGGGCCGGATGGGGGGGGAGGGGGTATAGAGAAAAAGAGAAAGCGGCCGGAGGGGGGAGGGGCGGGTTAGATAGAAGTAAGTGTGGACTGGAAAAGAAGGGAAAGTGGGAAGGAGATAGGGGAAAATATACAAGAAAAAAAGAAAAGGGAATTGGAGAGACAGACAGACAGACAGACAGGCTGGCTGGCAGGCAGGCAGGCAAGCAGACAGAGACAGACAAAAAGACAGACAGACAAAAGATAGAGGCAAACAGACAGAAAGAGAAACAGAAAGACAGACAGACAGACAGACAAAGACAGACAGACAGACCAACCGCCGTGGCGAAGTGGTTAGCGTCGCGGACTCCCGGCTGGGAGGTCGTGGGTTCGAATCCCATCAGAGTCATGTGGGTTTTTCTGCCCGACCGGCTCCTACCCAGAGTTGACTTTGCTACGGACTCAGTTGGGAAGACTGGAACCACACAGTCGAGTTTCATCCACTTAATGGATGCGTTTCTGAGAGTGTTGCTCAAATTTCCTGACCAACACTGCAGGTGCCTGTATCTCTCAGGCCTGGTTGACACCGGGATATATGTGACCTGTTTTCACAAAAGGAGTCTTAAGGTGAAATTAACAGATTTTAGGATATTGTAATTTTCAAAATGTCCAGATTATTACCTTTCTTTTCATATGAAATTTATCATTCTACTCCTAAAAATAAGGAAGTTATGGGTGTTTGAAGTGTGTAACATAGCAAACGGCCATTTTGAGAAAATCAAGTTTGAAAATTGTCACCACTTCAGTGAAGTTTTACCTTAGCAGCATGTATTTCTACTTCACCAATCTTTACCAAATTTTGTACCATGGTAAAACACATCATGCCACAATAGCACACAAACATTGGTGTGAAAATATGTTGTAGTTGTCTTGTTATCTAAGTTTTTATATAGCCTTTTCTCTGACACAAAAAGCAAGCCGTGTTAGAAAAATAAATTTTATTAAATTTAATCTGTACACACCCATGTCTATTCGCCTTACATGAGCGTGTCTGTGCTCTTTGTAGCATAGCTGGCACGCCGTTGTCGACATCCATATTACACTCTGCACCTTCTCTTACTTCTTGTACGTGGACGAGTGGTTTGTCAACTTCATCTTGTGTTGGGTCAAGCTCCACGGAATCGACCGGCGAAGTTTCGCAGTCATCGTCACTGTCAAGCGTGTCTTCGTCTTCATAATCACTTGCAGCGAAATATTCGGTCACCAGTTTGCCCAATTCATCTTGATCTACTGCTGGTAGAGTTGAAGACTGACCAGCACTGAGCAAAAAAGACAGTCATCTTTGCAAATCGTGGTTTTCGAAGCCATGCTGTTCGCGGTGAAAGGCGTAAACAAAGATCGGTCAGCCAACCCCTAAGCGCGATGTCCCTGCGGTTACCATGAAAGGTTCGTAACGCGATCCCTCATTGGTCTATCGGCTCGACCTACTTCGCTTTTTGTTTATGCCAAAGATTTCGAAACAGTGTTTCGTATTGGCTGATTTTCACGCAGTGAATGTGAGACAAAGAAAGTAGAGTTCATGACCTTTCCAACGATGTACAACATGCTGGGGCCCTTTCGAGGGTGCTCTACACGAATGTTGATCAAAATCATGTCTGCTTTTAGCGTTTACCAAGGATCATCGCTATGGGTTATCGGCTTAAAACGCATTTTAAATACATTTTCCGATTGAATTATAAAGTGCCGATTACACGTATGTGTAGTTTAAAGATTAAACATTCCATTTTTGATTAAAAGTAAAAATTGACAAATTCGACCTATCACACCTTTTCCGGGCCCCTACGCTTTTCGCTGCCTGCGAGTTAAGACTATTTCGTGAAAACGGGTCACATATTATGAAAGGAAGCGTAGAGTACAGCCCTGTCATGTAGTCTCAGACCGAAATGGAAATCCGTAGCATCATCTTAATCATCCTCATTCTCATCAATCAGCATTTTAAAAAAAATGTCTCAAATTCTGTGGCCCGTCATGCCCTGCTCTCATGGTGACCTCAGTTTCGATGTCCTCTCCACGTCTGTGGCCTTGGTTTGGTTCCGTCGGGGTCACCGGTATCGGCGAGTCCATGGGGGCTGTCGTTGGACGGACGTGGTGGCGCCCTCCGGAGGGAGAGCTCATTCACGCCGGCTCCGCGACTAAGCAATTATTGTCGTCAGTAGGGGGCATAGTAGGTGGTGTCCTGCGTATGTTAGATCAGAACAGGCGCCACTGAACACCACCGAAGTGACTCGGCAGCAGTGCAGTGTCTCCTCCGGTGGGTTGCCTCATGACGACTTGACATTGACTGCTCTCTGTGGATTGCCGGTGCCGGGGCTGCGGCGGGGCTGACCGGGCTGTGGCTGTGGACGGGGTGTCGGAATGAGCGGCTCGTGTGCATTGCCTGAGGTGGCGCAGAGGCTGGGACAGCAAAAAAAAAAAAAAAAAAAAAAAAAAAACAGACAGATTGAGAGACAGAGACAGACAGGGAATGGGGGGTAGAGAAGAAGATAAAAGAAGGGGGGGGGGGGGGAGGAAGCGAGAAGATCGCTAATGATGATGAGAAACACCCATTCCCTTCTCTGTGTGCAGCGCAGAGTCTGTCTCTCCCAAGAAGACAGGCGAAGGAACACGCCCGTTCCTCCAGCCACGACACCGGATTTCACTGTCCGTTGGGAGGCTGGCTAGCTGTGTGTGTGTGTGTGTGTGTGTGTATGCCCTCAGCATCATCCGGTGCCATGCCCAGAGGCTAGCTGTATGTATGTATACCCTCAGTATCATCTGGTGCTATGCCCAGAGGCTAGCTGTATGTATGTATGTATGTATGTGTGTGTGTATGCCCTCAGCATCATCTAGTGCCATGCCCAGAGGCTAGCTGTATGTATGTATGTATGTATGTATGTATGTATGTATGTATGTATGTATGTATGTATGTATGTATGTATGCCCTCAGCATCGTCTAGTGCCATGCCCAGAGGCTAGCTGTATGTATGTATGTATGCCCTCAGCATCATGTATGTATGCATGCCCTCAGCATCATCTGGTGCCATGCCCAGAGGCTAGCTGTATGTATGTATGTATGCCCTCAGCATCATGTATGTATGCATGCCCTCAGCATCATCTGGTGCCATGCCCAGAGGCTAGCTGTATGTATGTATGTATGTATGCCCTCAGCATCATGTATGTATGTATGCCCTCATCATCATCTGGTGCCATGCCCAGAGGCTAGCTGTATGTATGTATCTATGTATGCCCTCAGCATCATCCGGTGCCATGCCCAGAGGCTAGCTGTATGTATGTATGTATGTATGCCCTCAGCATCATCTGGTGCCATGCCCAGAGGCTAGCTGTATGTATGTATGCCCTCATCATCATCTGGTGCCATGCCCATAGGCTAGCTGTATGTATGTATGTATGCCCTCAGCATCATGTATGTATGCATGCCCTCAGCATCATCTGGTGCCATGCCCAGAGGCTAGCTGTATGTATGTATGTATGCCCTCAGCATCATCTGGTGCCATGCCCAAAGGCTAGCTGTATGTATGTATGTATGCCCTCAGCATCATGTATGTATGCATGCCCTCAGCATCATCTGGTGACATGCCCAGAGGCTAGCTGTATGTATGTATGTATGTATGCCCTCATCATCATCTGGTGCCATGCCCAGAGGCTAGCTGTATGTATGTATGCATGTATACCCTCAGTATCATATAATGCCATGCTGAGAGGCTGTATGTATGTATGTATGTATGTATGTATGTATGTATGTATGTATGTATGTATGCCCTCAGCATCATCTGGTGCCATGCCCAGAGGCTAGCTGTATGTATGTATGCATGTATACCCTCAGTATCATATAATGCCATGCTGAGAGGCTAGCTGTATGTATGTATGTATGTATGTATGTGTGTATGTATGTATGTATGTATGTATGTATGTATGTATGTATGTATGTATGTATGTATACCCTCAGTATCATATAATGCCATGCTGAGAGGCTAGCTGTATGTATGTATGTATGCATGTATGTATGTATGTATGTATGTATGTATGTATGTATGTATGTATGAATGTATGTATGTGTACCCTCAGCATCATCAGGTGTCATGCCCAGAGGCTAGCTGTATGTATGTATGTATGTATGTATGTATGTATGTATGTATGTATGTATGTATGTATGTATGTATGTATGTATATATGTATGTATGTATACCCTCAGCATCATCTTGTGCCATGCCCAGAGGCTGGCTGTATGTATGTATGTATGTATGTATGTATGTATGTATGTATGTATGTATGTATGTATGTATGTATGTATGTATACCCTCAGCATCATCAGGTGCCATGCCCAGAGGCTAGCTGTATGTATGTATGTATGTATGTATGTATACCCTCAGCATCATCAGGTGCCATGCCCAGAGGCTGCACGGAAGCTGACACGGGGCATTCGGGCGGGAGCAGGTCTATATTCACCCAGGTCTATATTCCCCCAGGTCTATATTCCCCCAGGTCTATATTCCCCCATGTCTATATTCCCACATGTCTATGTTCCCACATGTCTATATTCCCCAGGTCTATGTTCCCTCCAGGTCTATATTCCCCCATGTCTATATTCCCACATGTCTATGTTCCCACATGTCTATATTTCCCCAGGTCTATGTTCCCCCCAGGTCTATATTCCCCCAGGTCTATGTTCCCCCAGGTCAATGTTCCTCCAGGTCTATATTCCCCCCCAGGTCTATGTTCCCCCCAGGTCTATATTCCCCCAGGTCTATGTTCCCCCAGGT
>CM031601.1:3023580-3026080 GCA_018398815.1 Conus ventricosus
AAAAATCACCTCACCTCCTCTCAAACATGTACATCAAGAGTATAAAGGAGTCGGCCACCAGCTGCGACTAATCAGACCAGTTTACTGAATGCAACATCTGTCTCACCATCAACTGGAATTCGCAGCCGGCCTCTCTGTCCTATGGGCCCGGTGGTGCAGCCGGTTTGTGTTCGATCCTCCTCCTCCTCCTCCTCCTCCTCCTCCCCCGTAACATAATCCCGTCTGTTTTACATGTTGTAAGATATTGGGAGGGGGAGGGGAGGGGGAGGGGGAGGGGGAGGGGGAGGGGGGGTCAAGGAGGTGGTGGGGGGTGGGGCGTAAAAGAAATTTGATCCTCTCTAATCCGGACCAGGCATGCGCACGCGTGCGCCACACACACACACGCACGCACGCACGCACGCACGCACGCACGCACGCACGCACGCACGCACCACACACACACACACACACACACACACACACACACCGCGCGTAGGGAACGGGGAAAAAAGGAAGCAAAACGCATTAAAATAAAAAGTATGAAAGGACAAGAAAAGAAAGAAAAAAAAAAAGAAAGAAGAAATTCAGCATAAAAACTCGTTCAAAAGAACATAGGAGAGATACAGAGAGACAGAGACAGAGACAACTTCAGAAGTTGGGACAGAGAGACAAAGGGAGACAGAGACAGGCAGACAGAGACAGAGACAGAAATTCGCAGACAACAGAAAAGAAAAGAAAGAATGAGAAAGAAAGTTTAAAACAAGATGCAAAGCATATAAACGTACTCCCAGATTATCTTGAATACAAGTGCTTTCTGAGATATTCCATAAAGAAGAACAACCGTTTGGGGCGTTATAGCCGTTAGTAACGGCTATTCTGGTAAACTGAAACATCGGGCATCATCCGTGACCCATAATGAACATACCTACACATTTTCAGAAAGATCGGCCCAGAAGTTTCGTCTGGAGCGAGTGGAACACATTTTGACCACGGACAGACACACAAACAGACACACACACACAGACACACAGACAGCATTCCTTCGTTCCCATTGTAAAGTACTCCCTGTTCTATAAGAACTGGGAGTACAAAAAAAAGAAAAAAAAGCACATAGCAAAAAAAAACATAGGAGAACATACGAGAACGAAAAAAATGATTTTTTTTAACGAATGAATTGACCTTTCAAGTGAGCAAATAAACAAATTTTTTTTCAAAAGATCAGAGAATAGCACGACAGCACACAGAATCAAAGCTGATTCACTGATCAATATTACATTACACTTTGCACCCTTCCTCAACCCAGCTATTCTCTGTTGGCAGCGGTCAGTGTCAACCATACATTGTTGGCAGCGGTCAGTGTCAACCATACATTGTTGGCAGCGGTCAGTCTCAACCATACATTGTCTACACAATGTCTGGAAGGAATGAAAGAACGAACGATATGAAAGATGAAGAGAATGGGGATAAAACCCTGATTAAATGAAGATGAGCGAGAGAGAGAGAGAGAGAGAGAGAGAGAGAGAGAGAGAGAGAGAGAGAGAGAGACAGACAGACAGACAGACAGACAGACAGACAGACAGACAGACATCAGACAGAAACGAAGAGAGACAAACAGACAGAAAGACAGAGACAGACAGACAGAGGAAAGATGACAGAGAGAGAGAGAGAGAGAGAGAGAGAGAGAGAGAGAGAGAGAGGGGAGAGAGAGAGAGAGAGGGAGACAAAGACAAACAGACGAGAGAGAGAGAGAGAGAGAGAGAGAGAGAGAGAGAGGAGAGAGAGAGAGAGAGAGAGCTAAATGAAGATGAGAGAGAGAGGGAGAGAGAAAGAGAGAGAGAACAAAGAAGAAGAAGAAGAAGAAGAAGAAGGAAAGGGAAGAAACCCAAGGTATATTAAAAAAAAGAAAGATTGAAGTAGCAAAAACATAAAAGAACAATAGTACAAAACAAAAAGAAAGAAAGAAAAGAAAAGAAAGGCTACAACTATCAGATCAACGGAATAAAAACCAGTACGACGAGAAATGATTGCTAAAAAAAAAAATAATAATAAAAAAAGTAAAATAAAAAACAATAAAACCTACTAGATGAAGAATGGTGATAACACACACGGACGGTGCAAATCCCCCCTCTTGATCAATGTCAGCTGTCGCTACTAGCAACTGCTCACTTGTCGATTGTTCCACATGGATGGTCACAAGAACGCGTTATGTACAAGAAGGAATGAGTCACGAACGGAACGGGGTGAGAGAGCGGGTCATCTAAGCTAGGATCAGTCAGCTTGCTTTTTTCTTTTTTCTTTTTTTTTTGAGATCTCTTTTCTATCACACATTTCCTTCTCTCTCTCTCTCTCTCTGTGTGATGTCCTAATATCATCCTATTCTGACTATGGTCCACACTGTTCCAGTTTAACCTCTCTGTGTTTTCTCTCTCTCTCTCTCTCTCTCTGTGTGATGTCCTAATATCATCCTATTCTGACTATGGTCCACACTGTTCCAGTTTAACCTCTCTGTGTTTTCTCTCTC
>CM031601.1:3033580-3038555 GCA_018398815.1 Conus ventricosus
GCCCGATGTTTTAGTTTACCAGAATAGCCGTTACTGACAGCTATAAATGATAATTTTGTGATGTACAGTTTAAGCAATAACGGTTTGTAAATTTACGTGTAACCATTTGTTTTGTAAGTTCCTCGGTAGTATAGTGGTTAGTATCCTCGCCTGTCAAGCGGGTGATCCCGGTTCACTTCCCCGCCGACGAGAGCAGCACGTTTTTTCTTCTTTTTTTTTTCTTTTTTTTCTGTTACATACAAAAGTTCTACCACCAAAAGGGGAGAAAGTGCTATAGTGACTGCTTTATATATACATATATATATATTTTTTTTTTGGTACTACTTAATGGGAGTACGTTTATATGCTTTGCATCTTGTTTTTTTGTGTGTGGTTTTTTTTTTTTTTTTGAGGCAGGTCATCAAACTGTCCTACAAACAGCGTCCTACATCAGCTAACTGACAGCGCACACATAGACGATCGACATCAACGGTAGATGTCCTCCCACCGCCCCTCAGGGCCAGTTTCAACATCCAGTCACGATCTGAGAATAACGACATGCCCTTTCACCCTCCTCCACCCTCCTCCCCCACCTTCCCCCCTCCACCGCCTTCTTTTTACATGCCTTCCCCGCACCCCCACCCCCCACCAACCCACACCACCCTTCCCACCCCAATAATAAAAAGAGTAATAGGTAGAATCGAAAGACGGAAAAGGTAGTGTGTAGATCCGAGTCCAGGGTTACAGTTTAAGGGGGTCATGCCATTGGTCCCAAGGTCCGTTGGTCCCAAGGTCCGTTGGTCCCAAGGTCCGTTGGTCCCAAGGTCCGTTGGACCCAATGTCCGTTGGTCGCAAGGTCCGTTGGTAGCGTTGGTAGCGTGGAGATCCGAGTCTATGGTTACAGTTTAAGGGGGTCATGCCATTGGTCCCAAGGTCCGTTGGTCTCAAGGTCCGTTGGTCCCAAGGTCCGTTGGTCCAAAGGTCCGTTGGTCTCAAGGTCCGTTGGTCCCAAGGTCCGTTGGTCCCAATGTCCGTTGGTCGCAAGGTCCGTTGGTCACAAGGCCAATAAATCTGTGTAATATACAGCAGGACCTTGGGACAGTCCAGCCCTTGACCCACACCATCCATACCTGACTCTGAGGCATGTCTCACCTTCATTTTTTTTTTTTGTTGTTCTCCCAGTTCTTATAGAACAGGGAGTACTTTACAATGGGAACGAAGAAATGCTGTCTGTGTGTCTGTCTGTCTGTGTGTCTGTCCGAGGTCAAAATGTGTTCCACTCGCTCCAGACAAAACGTCTGGGCCGATCTTTCTGAAAATGTGTAGGTATGTTCATTGTGGGTCACGGATGATCCCCGATGTTTTATTTGACCAGAATAGCCGTTACTAACGGCTATAACGGCCCAAAACGGTTTTTCTTCTCTATGGAATATCTCTTTATGATGCATGTTTGATTGCGACGTCAAATACATTATGACGCATGTTTGATTGTGACGCTTTTCAGGAAGATAAACTGGGAGTACGTTTATATGCTTTGCATCTTTTTTTTTTCTTTTTTCTTTTTTTTTTTTTTTTTTTTTTGGGGGGGGGGGGGGGACTATGTAAGCACGATCCACGTGACCCTTTCATTTTCCTGTCGTCTGCTAGACTTTTCATTCCGAAATCCTCGCGCCCTTCCAATGACGTAAAAAAAAAATTTTTTTTTAAAACAAGGAATCCACAAGTCATGCATCATTCTGCTATGGCATTGAACTAAATTTACTGTTTGCAAAGTGAGACGACTGCAGGCGGAAATCTAAACAAATCTTAAATAAATGTTAGCGAACCGCCCAGAGAAACGTGGACAAACGAGTCACAAGACAAAACACGACGCGTTTCGACCTCTTAGGTCTTCTTCAGGCAAGATACAAACAAATAGGACAATGAAAATAAATTTACTGACCCCAAGTTCCAGGATGAAAATCATCTTTTTCACTTTTTTTTTTTTCACATAGCCAGGGTGATTTTCATCTGTTCCAACTCTGTTGTGACACAAATTGACCTTTGCTGTACCCCCCGAACTCTGACCTGGACTTAATTACGTGCTTACGTTCCTTCAGGTTGAAGGCATTGACTACAAGGCGTGTTGAGCAGTTATCGGACTTGGTATCGGGCACTATCTCTTTTTCGTGGGAGCAGGAAGAGGATGAGATGCACGGGTGAAGTGAATGAGGATGTTGATGTTGCTGTGTGGAAGTAAGTATTTGGTGTGGGAGGGGGGGGGGGTGGATGCAAGGGAAAACAAGAAGGGGTGCGTGGGAGGGGCGGCGGGGTGGGGATGGGGGAGTGCATGGGGAGAGATGGTGGATGGAGGGGGAGGGGGGGGGGGGGCGCCACAGGAGTTTGGATGGGTGAATGTGGAAATGCATGTGCATGTGCGTGCGTGTGACAGTCTATGCTAGAGTGAGTACATGCTTTCGTGTGTGTGTGTGTGCGTGCGTGCGTGCGTGCGTGCGTGCGTGTCTGTGTGTCTGTGTGTCTGTGTGTCTGAGAGAGAGAGAGAGAGAGAGAGAGAGTGTGTGTGTGTGTGTGTGTGTGTGGTGTGTGTGTGTGTGTGGTGTGTGTGTGTGTGTGTGTGTGTGTGTGCGTGTGTGTGCGTGCGTGCGCGCGTGTGCGTGCGTGCGCGCGAGCGCGTGTGTTTGTGTAAAGGTAAAACCGACACCATGTGTACGCGTGCATTCATGATGAGCGGTTTTTGCTGGGGATTTTTCAGGAGATCAAGTCGTGGCCTCACAGCAGCTTCACTGATGCCGACATGCCTAGCGCCTGCGGGGAGGGATGGGACACTTACTCCCCTTTCAAATCCACCTCTTGGTCTGCCAGCAGAGAGCGACTGTCAGCTAGTCCTCCTCCTCATCAGTCCTTTACACAACTCCCTCTTTCCTCCTCCTCATCAGTCCTTTACACACTCCCTCTTTCCTCCTCCTCATCAGTCCTTTACACAACTCCCTCTTTCCTCCTCATCAGTCCTTTACACAACTCCCTCTTTCCTCCTCCTCCTCAGTCCTTTACACAACTCCTCTTTCCTCCTCATCAGTCCTTTACACAACTCCCTCTTTCCTCCTCCTCATCAGTCCTTTACACAACTCCCTCTTTCCTTCTCCTCCTCAGTCCTTTACACAACTCCCTCTTTCCTTCTCCTCATCAGTCCTTTACACAACTCCCTCTTTCCTCCTCATCAGTCCTTTACACAACTCCCTCTTTCCTCCTCCTCCTCAGTCCTTTACACAACTCCCTCTTTCCTTCTCCTCATCAGTCCTTTACACAACTCCCTCTTTCCTCCACATCAGTCCTTTACACAACTCCCTCTTTCCTTCTCCTCATCAGTCCTTTACACAACTCCCTCTTTCCTCCTCCTCCTCAGTCCTTTACACAACTCCCTCTTTCCTCCTCCTCATCAGTCCTTTACACAACTCCCTCTTTCCTTCTCCTCATCAGTCCTTTACACAACTCCCTCTTTCCTTCTCCTCATCAGTCCTTTACACAACTCCCTCTTTCCTCCTCCTCATCAGTCCTTTACACAACTCCCTCTTTCCTCCTCCTCCTCAGTCCTTTACACAACTCCCTCTTTCCTTCTCCTCATCAGTCCTTTACACAACTCCCTCTTTCCTCCTCCTCCTCAGTCCTTTACACAACTCCCTCTTTCCTTCTCCTCATCGGTCCTTTACACAACTCCCTCTTTCCTCCACATCAGTCCTTTACACAACTCCCTCTTTCCTTCTCCTCATCAGTCCTTTACACAACTCCCTCTTTCCTCCTCATCAGTCCTTTACACAACTCCCTCTTTCCTCTCCTCATCAGTCCTTTACACAACTCCCTCTTTCCTCTCCTCATCAGTCCTTTACACAACTCCCTCTTTCCTCCTCCTCATCAGTCCTTTACACAACTCCCTCTTTCTCACCTCAGCCTGTGTCCACTCCCCTCCCTCCCCCACCTTACCCTCCCCTCCTCCCACCACCACCTCCCTCCCACCTCCCTCCCTACCGACCCCTTTTCCTTTCTTCCTTTGCCCACTTCCTCTTCCCACTTCCCTCCTGACACCACCCTCCCCTCTCTCCACCCTGCCACCTTCCCACACTTGCCGACCTCCTCCCACCCACCCCCTACCCCCTAATACAACCTCCTCCCTCCCCCCCTCCCCCCCACCCCCCCCCCCCCCCCCCACCCCACCCCCCCCCCACCCCCACCCCCCCCCCCCCCCCCCCCTCCCCCACCCCTCAACAAACCCTTCACCCTCACCCCTTCCCTTCCCTTCCCTCTTCCTGTCCGTCCCCCCCCCCCCCCCCCCCCTCCGTTCAGCCCACAAAGTTCCAACAACCATTCGATCACTCAGTCAGTCCTCATCCTAACCCCCCTCTCCCTCCCCCCCCCCCCCCCCCCCCCGCCACCCCCCTACACCCCCACACACCCCACCCCACCTCTCCTTTCCGGGTCCTTCCTTCTCCTCTTTTCGCCTGTTTCTCGCTCTCTAATTAGTTGCCAGTCTCTGAGTCACGTTTCGTCAAGTGAAAAACACATCAGGCAGGCAGGCAGAGAGACAGGCAGAGAGGGAGGGAAGAAGGGAGGGAGGAAAGGGAGGGAGATGGGGTGGGGGGAGGGGGAGCGTGGGACGGGAAAGCCAGGGGTTAGGCCGTCGTTGGAAAGCTGGGGAACAGATTAACGACAATGGCGGATCATTCGCTCGTTCTGAGGGTTCTAATGAGAAAGCGTGGCAGAGGGGTAAGGGTGAAAAAACCGACAACGATAAATGAACGAGTAGAGAGAGAGAGAGAGAGAGAGAGAGAGAGAGAGAGAACATATATATATATATGTATGTATTGGTGATGTCGTCCATTCTTCTTTATATGTGCTTGGTTTCCATTGAATGTTTTTCTAGCTGTTGTCATGTGGTGAGTCTGCTGTGTCATGTGGCTGGTCTGGCTGCGTTGTCATGTGGTTGATTTCTGGCTGATTGCAT
>CM031601.1:3048655-3052867 GCA_018398815.1 Conus ventricosus
TGTGTGTGTGTGTGTGTGTTGTGTGTCTGTGTGTCTGTGTGTGTGCGTGTGTGTGTGTGTGTGTAGCTTGTGCACAGAGCTGTCAGCTGCAGACACCATTAACCGACGGACTTTGATGTTGCTGTCGTGATGTTGTTGTTGTTTTTTTCCCTTTGTTGTTGTTTTTTTTGTTCTTCCCTTTGTTTGTTTTTTGTTCTTCCCTTTGTTGTTTTTTTGTTCTTCCCTTTGTTGTTTTTTTGTTCTTCCCTTTGTTGTTGTTTTTTTGTTCTTCCCTTTGTTGTTTTTTTGTTCTTCCCTTTGTTGTTGTTGTTTTTTTGTTCTTCCCTTTGTTGTTTTTGTTCTGGAGGTCACGACGCCAAGAACAAGGCTTGCTGTTTGTTTGTTCTGTTTTGTTTTGTTCGTTTTTTTGTTTTTTTTAAACTGATTTCTTTTTTTTTCCCAAAGTTGCTTTTCGCAGTATCAAGCCGAAAGGTAAAATGTAAACGCACCATTTGGCGTCATATACTGTACCATGTCAGACCATAGCATTCAACGGCAGTTAGCCAGCTCTGTCAGGCCGAATTTTATCCGTGGCCAATGCAGTCATAAGACAGTCACGTGGCGTCACCCCACTTCCGCCTCCGGAAGAAGCCGGTGTCAACTTCTTCTACCTCATTCACCTTCGGCTGCCGTCAAAGCAAGATAAGTCTTGTGCTCTGTCTCGCCTATACTTGCCTTTGTGTTAAGATTGCTGGTGTCTTTGTTTCTATACTTGATTCAGTTGTGCCTTGCGCTAAACCCTGAGTATTCTTGCCGCGTGAGGCTCTTGGTGGGAGCGCAATTGCTACATTTACCACTTTCCCATACTCTCGCGACTTAGCGTTCACGATCGTCGGGTCGTTCGATCGTCGCTACACTTGTGCGTGTTTTATCATCGCCACGTGGTTCACTTCTATCAAAATTTTTTCGGATCGCACCCTACCCCGTCTCGGGTTTTACGGTCGCATCCTACTGTCGCATTCCTCCTTCTTTATCGGGCTCCCACGCTCCTGGTTATCTCGCGATTTGCTCGCCGGTCGTCCTTTGTTCTACTGCCACTTCCTCGCCGGTCGTCGGCGGCCATCTTTCTTTTCTCGCCGGTCGTGTTTCCCCACCATTTTCCGAGCCTCGGGTTTGTCACCCTTTGTCGCAAGACTCCTCATTAGGGTTGGTGCGCAAGAAAGACCATTATCCATCTCACTTAGAACGTGGTTCTTTAAGTGTGCGTGATTTTCTCGATCTGTGGCGTATACGGGTCCTTGAGATTTCGGTCGATCTCTCCAGGTCTTGCACGACACCACACGAGCGATCGAGATTAATTACTTTCTCGATCGACCACCTTGTCTCCTCTTTGCGGTCGTGTGTTCCGGGTTTGCTCTGCCACCTGTGCCCAACATGGTGAAGGACACCGCCGGGTCGAGCCACTCCACTGCTGGGGAGTTTCGCTCATTTTTCCCGGGGAGAACCGGGGGGCGTTTCCCGTCTCCGACAATCCGTTGACATTGATAACTTCGGTTCGGGTAAAAAGAGTGCCCTGCTCCCGGGGGGGAAACGCGTGACCTTTCCTCTCTACCCGACCGCGGACCCAGGGATGGGCCGGCGTCCGAAGGGGATGGGCAAGCGGCCACCTTTTCCCTAAATCCCTTTCTTTTGCCCAGGGGAAAAAGGGGAGGTATATCCAAAAGTAAAAGGGGCAAGGCGCCCCTAAAGGGGGCCCTTTCCCGGCTAAGAAAAAACGAGGGAAAAATTTCCCCCTCCCCCCCCCCTTCTCCAGGGCCAGCT
Organism: Conus ventricosus; assembly: GCA_018398815.1. Classification (NCBI taxonomy): domain Eukaryota; kingdom Metazoa; phylum Mollusca; class Gastropoda; order Neogastropoda; family Conidae; genus Conus; species Conus ventricosus. Next base: position 3,050,456 of record CM031601.1, read on the forward strand.
TGCCCTCTCCCCCCCGGGAACGCGTTGGGAAACCTCCTTTCAATCAGCTAAAGTCACGCAACCTCTTTCCCGGGGGGAATCATCCCGGGCCGCGGCCCCAACGGGTGAGGGGTTTTCTGGTATGGAACCCCGCCTTCCGTAAATCGCCTTGGGATTTCATGGGGGTCCATTTTTCCCCCAAACGCCCGCTGAAACTCACAGCGATCTCCCCCCACCGGGCACGGGGTGCACCCAACACCTGAGCCCGGGGGAGGCTTAGACTCCGGACGAAAGGGTTTTTGGGTCACCCCGACGCCCCGACCCCGGTGGTGTCCATAATTTGGGCGTGGGTCACATCGCGCCATCAGCGCGGGCGTGGGGGTTGCACAAGGAAGGGCGACCCCCCCCAATCGACCATCACCTTCCCCCTTGGGGGATCGGAGTTGGGGGGTCGGGCCTTTTGGGGCCCCGTTTGGGCAGCCCTCCCGGTCCCGCTTTCCCCCGGGGGGAGGATTTACCCCCCGGGGGCCCCCGGTTTTCCTGACCTATCCCGGGGGGGGGGGGGGGGTGGGGGGGGGGGGGGCACGGGGCCCACCTGCCCAAAAGCACGTTTGCGGGTTGGAGGCTGGCTTCCGCATCCTCCTCCGTAGCAGATCGGCCCTCACAGGCCCCCCCAAGGACTGCAAGGCGCAGTGCACGACCTGTGCGGGGAGGACGGGCCACTGCCTCTCGTTTACCCCCCACAAGGGTGGCTCAGGTTACCCGGGTCCCTGGGGAACTTCTGCCGACACCCAAGGGCCCGCCACAGCCCGTTTTCCTCCCCGGGGACCGGTGGCTTCTATTCCCCCGAGAGAAAACCAGTGGCTGAACGCCAACACCCAGCACGACCAACTGTATGGTCGCATGTGGCACCCGGCAACGCTTGCCTGGGTCGACCTTGGTCCCCCTCCTCGGCGCTGTCCGATCGGCAGGATGGGCCCCCGTCCCCCCGACATAGAGCCACCTGGGGCCCACCGAAAGTACCCCTTGACGGTCCTCCCGCGAGGGGTGCTCCGAACCCTGCCAGGACCTTTACCTCCCTGAGGCGGACGATGAGGAGGACCTAGCCTCCACCTCATTGTATGATGTCCGCACGGTGGAACGGTGGGGGCCCCAGACCTCGTTAGGAGGGAGGCCGCACCCGCCCGAAGTCCTCTCCCTCTCCCTCTCACCGGGCCCCCCCCGGCCCAGCGGTCCAACCCAGGATCGTCGCCCCCCTGTCACTAACCTCACTCTGGGAAGGACCGGCTACTCCGCCATGGGTCCCGCAGGCCGTCCCCCCTCCAGGACAGGCCCCCTCTCAGCACCTAATGCAGCCCAATCGGTACCCTCCTTGGGGACGCAGGAACCCCTCGGTCGCCCCCCTGTTCACCGACAACCCGTTACCAGGGAGATGGGCATTTTTACAGTCCGACCGTGGTTGATCCCCCACCTCCCCCCCCCCCCCCCCCCCCCCCCTACGTCGGGGACCATCTCTTTTAAGAAATTAAGGAATGGGACCGAACAGCCAGGATGGGCATCCTCCACACCACGGCGGGACATACCTACTTAGGTTTTGCTCCCCACAGCAACTGGAGCTCTATGGCCGGGGACGATGGTGCCGCCTGTCACGAACAGGTTTTTGTCCAGGGGTAATATTCAGGTGGGGAGATCTTTCCTGTTCGTTTTTATTTCCATCCGACACAGAAACCCTAGCAATATGTTTGGATCCTGTTTTCGTTATTTCGTGTTCCATTGTAGCCTTTCCTCCTCTTCCCCCTCTATATAATCTGTTTTCATCATCCTCCCTCCTACCTGTAAAGTCCACGGGTTTCCGCGAGGCCTCGCTGTGTCAGGTCTGACACGCATGCTTCAGTTTTTCTCGAGATTCTCGTGTTTACTCACCCTAGAATCGAGGCTTTACTTTTTGTCGCGGTGTCGTCTCTTGGCACTTTGCGAAAGTCCACCTCGAGTCGAAGTCATACCTTCTCCCTGGAGCGTTTTCGGGTTCAGCTTCATTGCTGTTTGATTTCTTCGTTGAAATCTTCACCTCACCTGGAGGGCTATCCTTCATTGGATTGGGCATAGGGTTTTTGGTGGTTGGGGACTTGGGAGCTCTCTTCCTGCTAACCAGGGCTGGGGCTGTGGTCTCACGACCATTCTTTTCCTCGTCGGGAGAGTTGGGAGGCCGGTGTTGAGACGCTGGTTCTTCAGGAGCAAGCGTAGCACACGGCTAGCTTTTCACAAGCCTGTTGGTAAGTGACCCTTTTGTTCCTTGAGATAGGTTTCGTCATGTAATTTTCCACGTGGTAAGTAAATCACTTATAAATTCTAGGTGGAGTCATAATCTTCTTCGTTATTTCTCTCTAAAGTTTTGTGGTTTTGCTGGTTTCGCTGCTTCTTTGCAGGGTTTTT
>CM031601.1:3055467-3060467 GCA_018398815.1 Conus ventricosus
TTTGTTTTTGTTTTTTTTTTTGGGGGGGTGGGCACAAACCTGTTCTCAATGGTGTCTCGGAGAAAATACGGGTTAAAAAGTGAATGAGACTATTGTTTCGTTCCCAAGCACAGCTTTGTTTGTTCGTTTGTTCGTTTGTTTGTGTTCCACAACCCCCTATGTCTGTTTTCAATAACCCTTGTTGTTTGTGTTCCACAACCCCCTATGTCTGTTTTCAATAACCCTTGTTTGTTTGTGTTCCACAACCCCCTATGTCTGTTTTCAATAACCCTTGTTGTTTGTGTTCCACAACCCCCTATGTCTGTTTTCAATAACCCTTGTTGTTTGTGTTCCACAACCCCCTATGTCTGTTTTCAATAACCCTTGTTGTTTGTGTTCCACAACCCCCTATGTCTGTTTTCAATAACCCTTGTTGTTTGTGTTCCAAACCCCCTATGTCTGTTTTCAATAACCCTTGTTGTTCCACAACCCCCTATGTCTGTTTTCAATAACCCTTGTTGTTTGTGTTCACAACCCCCTATGTCTGTTTTCAATAACCCTTGTTGTTTGTGTTCCACAACCCCTATGTCTGTTTTCAATAACCCTTGTTGTTTGTGTTCCACAACCCCCTATGTCTGTTTTCAATAACCCTTGTTGTTTGTGTTCCACAACCCCTATGTCTGTTTTCAATAACCCTTGTTGTTTGTGTTCCACAACCCCCTATGTCTGTTTTCAATAACCCTTGTTGTTTGTGTTCCACAACCCCCTATGTCTGTTTTCAATAACCCTTGTTGTTGACGAAACACACCGCGTCAACGGTGACAAAACAAGTGGATGCACATATATGAATAGTGTAGTTAGTATGCTTGTTTTTCAATCAGTTTGAATAACATCTGTTCCGTTCAAATTGCCTTATTAAACAAAGAATACTTTGTGTGGCTTAATTCAACGGCGAATTCAAACACACCTTTTGTGAGGGAAGCCCGTTATCCTTCATCGTTCCTTTTCATCCCCCTTGGATTTCATGATGTAATTGTTGTCGTCATCGTCGTCGTCATTGTCGTCGTCGTTGTCGTTGTTGTTTCTTTTTCTGTAACAATCATTTGCACCATCCCATATCCTTGGACATGTTTTGCTCAAACTATGTAAGATATGCTTTGAGTGTGTCAATGATGAATAAAGTGATCGTTAATTTTGGGTCAGTGTAGAGTTTTCGTTTTACAGTGAAAAGACGAAGACAGCCCGGTGATCCTCATCGCTGTTTCTCATTGGGGCCAGAATAGCTCGATGGTAGAGCGCCGACTCGTAATCTTGGGGTTGCGGGTTCGAATCTCCGCCAGGCCGTTTCGGTATAGGGGAATTTTTCCCTCGGAGTTAACATTGGTTCTGACTCCATTTCCCATACAGTCCTTCGAATGACACTATAAATCGAGGTTCCGTGTATGAACGCACGCATAACATCTTGCACACACGTAAAATCCCATCGCCAACTTTCGGAAGAGAAGGCCAGTTGGCCGTTATATGGATGACACGTTACACATAGCATGCACCTTCCCCGAAGATGCAGTAGGGCTGCCGTAATGGCGGGATTTAAAAAAAAAAAAAAAACACGGTCATGCACACAAAACTCCACTCCCTTTGTTGGGTAGATGGGATTAATCCTTGCCTGTCTATACAGGAGTGTCCGCATGGGATTAATCCTTGCCTATCTATACAGGGAGTGTCCGCAGGAGTATCAGCCTGTCTACGCAGAAGAAGAAGACGCTGTTTCTCATTGTTATTTCCATTTGTTTGTATTGTTTGTAAGAAGAATGCACCATCCGACATGACTCATGCCTGGGTCTGTTTGTATTGTTTGTAAGAAGAATGCACCATCCGACATGACTCATGCCTGGGTCTGTTTGTATTGTTTGTAAGAAGAATGCACCATCCGACATGACTCATGCCTGGGTCTGTTTGTATTGTTTGTAAGAAGAATGCACCATCCGACATGACTCATGCCTGGGTCTGTTTGTATTGTTTGTAAGAAGAATGCACCATCCGACATGACTCATGCCTGGGTCTGTTTGTATTGTTTGTAAGAAGAATGCACCATCCGACATGACTCATGCCTGGGTCTGTTTGTATTGTTTGTAAGAAGAATGCACCATCCGACATGACTCATGCCTGGGTCTGTTTGTATTGTTTGTAAGAAGAATGCACCATCCGACATGACTCATGCCTGGGTCTGTTTGTATTGTTTGTAAGAAGAATGCACTATCCGACATGACTCATGCCTGGGTTCTGTTTGTATTGTTTGTAAGAAGAATGCACCATCCAACATGACTCATGCCTGGGTCTGTTTGTATTGTTTGTAAGAAGAATGCACCATCCGACATGACTCATGCCTGGGTCTGTTTGTATTGTTTGTAAGAAGAATGCACCATCCGACATGACTCATGCCTGGGTCTGTTTGTATTGTTTGTAAGAAGAATGCACCATCCGACATGACTCATGCCTGGTCTGTTTGTATTGTTTGTAAGAAGAATGCACCATCCGACATGACTCATGCCTGGGTCTGTTTGTATTGTTTGTAAGAAGAATGCACCATCCGACATGACTCATGCCGGGGTCTGTTTGTATTGTTTGTAAGAAGAATGCACCATCCGACATGACTCATGCCTGGGTCTGTTTGTATTGTTTGTAAGAAGAATGCACCATCCGACATGACTCATGCCTGGTCTGTTTGTATTGTTTGTAAGAAGAATGCACCATCCGACATGACTCATGCCTGGGTCTGTTTGTATTGTTTGTAAGAAGAATGCACCATCCGACATGACCATGCCTGGTCTGTTTGTATTGTTTGTAAGAAGAATGCACCATCCGACATGACTCATGCCTGGTCTGTTTGTATTGTTTGTAAGAAGAATGCACCATCCGACATGACTCATGCCTGGGTCTGTTTGTATTGTTTGTAAGAAGAATACACCATCCGACATGACTCATGCCTGGGTCTGTTTCGTTCAAATGTGTACGAAATGCTGTAGTGTCAGCATGATATACTTGCACACGTTACCAAACACTATTCCCTCCTTGCTAATCGAATATAGTTGCACACGTTACCAAACACTATTCCATCCTTGCTAATCGAATATAGTTGCACACGCTACCAAACACTATTCCCTCCTTGCTAATCGAATATAGTTGCAACACGCTACCAAACACTATTCCCTCCTTGCTAATCGAACAATCTGCTGGTTTTTTTCTTATCCGACCTAAGTTAAATAACCAAATAAAGAAAAGAAATAAACTTTTCTGTGAACCTCTCATAGCTCTCCTAAGAATCCATAATCGCTGTAGTTTTGATTTGCATTTTTGGTTTTATTAATGCTCCATTGAATTCGATACCCCGTTTAGCTTTTTTTTTCAAGCCCCGTGTTCTATTCAGTTCATATTCCACATATGATGTTTGATTGCACGCAAGCGCGTGCCCGCGCGCACACGCACACACACACACACTTCTAAACACGTATTCGTCTGTTTACGTATGTGTTTCATACGTCATTGTCTGTACGTATTTATTTGTCTTTCAATTAATGTCATCAGTCCTGAAGACGGTCTATGACCGAAACATCGAAGATTTTTGTTCTGCTTTTTTCGTTTTTTTTTCTGTTCTTTTCTTTTTGCTGTTGTTGGTTTTTTTAAATTGTAAACCTGAGCACCTCCCAAGATAGTTTGAATAGTCTCCCGCACCTTTGCCTGACTTTCTTCACTATGTGATGAGGATCACAGCTGTCGCTCTATGTTCCCATCTGTTTCTCGTTAATCTAAAGCTTGTCATAGTATCTTATCTTTCCACTGATACACGCCTTTTAGTCCTGTGTCTTCCTTCCGTAGAATAAACGACGGACAGATGGATGGGTGCAGAGAGAAAGAAGGCGGGTAAAGATCAACACTGATCCAGGAGAGAGAGAGAGAGAGAGAGAGAGAGAGAGAGAGAGAGAGAGGAGAGAGAGAGAGTGAGAGAGAGAGAGAGAGAGAGAGAGAGAGAGAGAGAGAGAGAGAGAGAGAGAGAGAGAGAGATTGGTGGGTGGATTAGAAACGGGGGCAATCGGGAAAATGAGGGAGAATTGGTCGGTGTGGGAGGTGGGGGGGGGGTGTATTGGAGTGTGGGGGGGCGTGTACGATTATTTTTGTTCCCCAATTTTTGTTATTTGATTTCCAAACAACAAATACATTTTTAAAAAAAGAAATGAACACGTACTTGAAAATCAAACCACAAATCTTTTTCGTTTTTGTTTTGTTTTTTTTCTTCTAAATCAAAATAATTTTCAGAAAACAATCCCGCTAGAACAAAAAAAAAAAAAAAAGATAACAAGACAGCTTCAGTGGGAAAGGGGAGATGGGTGGGGATGGTGGGGAGGGGGAGGGGGGGAAGGGTGAAGCGCGATTTAAAAAAAAATCACGTCACTAACGACGACAACACCGCCAACGTCTTAATCTTCTGTTTGTCAGCTCTGAACCGATAACTCCGGAGCAGATTCGTTGGATTTTTCTCCTAACCGTCTGACAGCTGACAAACTTGCTGAAGTCACACACTGGGCCTCAAAACAGCCAGATCATCAAATGCCACGTTGTTCAAAGCTGCCCCCAAACTCAACGCTACCCACCACCACCACTTCGCAAGAAGCGAAGGCTCACCAGGGCCTATCTATTGTCAGGGAGAGCCCACTCTCACCAGTGACGCGCTATGACGTAAAAAAAGACACACCGGAGAAGAAGGGTTGTTGACGAGGCACGTGAGGGGCAATCACGAGTGGACCGCGATCGCCGGGTGGAACTTTCGTAATCGGGCGAACTGCTGTTCTCTGTGGGACTGATTGACTCTTGGAGGCGTTTTCATTGGAGGACGACTGTCCACTGGCTGACCGACAGACGTGTGGGACTGGTCAGTTTTGCTGACACAGGTGGACACTGGGGGAAAAAACGAATAAAAAGGGATGGACGGGTACGAGCGGGTGCATTTCTTCGGGGACTTGGCT
>CM031601.1:3062967-3067967 GCA_018398815.1 Conus ventricosus
ATCTTTCCCTGGGAGTTAACATTGGTTCTGACTCCATTCCCCATACAGTCCTTCGACGGAGACTTTTAACCGAGGTTCCGTGTGTGAACGCACGCACAACTTGCACACACACGTAACATCCCGTCACCATCTTTCGGAAGAGAAGGCCAGTTTTGGCCGTTGGTATGGATGACACGTTACACATAGCATGCACCTTCCACGAAGTTGGAGTAGGGCTGCCTTAATGACGGGATTTTAAAAACAAAAAAAAAACGGTCCTACACACAAAACCCACTGCTTATACAGGGAGTGTCCGCAGGAGTATCAGGCTGCGTACGCAGAAGAAGAAGAAGAAGAAGCCTCTGTAACGAACAAAATGCCTAACTCATCATTCGCGACAATGCAGTCGGCAAACTAAAGTCATTAAATCATTATCACGGAGCAGATTGGGGTGGGTGGGTGGTGGACAAGAGAGGCGGGTGTGAAGGGGGGGTGGGGGGGAGGGGGGAGGCAGGGCAGAGGCAGAGGTGGTGTAGAGAGAGGAGAGAGAGTTTTGGGGATCACTGAAATCACCAGATTACAAAGTGCAGTAAAACAGCCCCCTCGTTCCCTGAAACCTGTGCCCCCCCCCCCCCCCCCCCCCCCCCCAGAAGAGTCGCGTGTCACGCGTACACGCCAGGTCCACTTTATGGCATGTCGCATCCACTTTATGGTTGTCGTAATAAATGACTGGCCTGGTTTTGCCAGCTGGGAAAACATCAACACACACACACACACACACGCATGCACAAACACACACACACACACACACACACACACACACACACACACCACACACACACACACAGTGACGGAAATCACATGAAGGTAATCGAACATCTGGACTCTCAAGACAGTACCCGTCCTTCACTGTGAAACAGCCCTCAAGTTGGAAGTCCGTGGCCGGGGTTGAAAACTGATCATCTTCCATCCCACAGAAGGGGGTGGGTGTGGGGAGGAGGTGCTACAGAGGAATCGGGGTAGATGCTGTGGGAGGAGAGGGGAGGAGTGAGGTGGGGAGAGATGTCACGGTCCACTTGACATGGTGGGAAACAGGACATGCTTGAATACAATGAAACTAAGAACGGTGTTCGAGACGTCAACCAACCGCGAGCCCTTCACACACACACACACACACACACACACACACGCACGTACACCCCACCCCCACCCCACCCCACTCCCACCCTAGCTCGGTATGTATGGATGTATGGTGACAACGCTGTCACCATCAGTCTGCAGCAGTAGCACACACACACACACACACACCACACACACAGAATGGAAGAGTCACCCAGAGATCATCAGCAAGAGTGGCATGAGACCAGACATAGTAGTCCACTCTAAGTCAACCAAGCAGCGATCATGATCGAGCTCACGGTGCCATATGAGAACAGAATGGAGGCAGCTCAAATCTACAAGACTGAAAAGTATGCTGATCTGGCAAACAGCCTGAGGAGAGAAGCTATCAGGTCAAAGTCCTCACTGCAGAAATGGAGCTAGGGGATTTGTAGGAACGTCTGCATACAGCCTCATGAAACAGCTCTCAGTTGCAGGGAAGGAAAAAACCAGAGCCCTGAAAGCAATGCAGAAGCGGCAGAGAGGTGTTCAAGCTGGATCTGGTCAAGGAGAACAAAAGTGAACTTCATAAGGCTTAATTTCCCTACAAATATCAGGTGTCCCTGTGGCTCAGTGGTTAAAGCGCGAGTCATTAAGTAGAAAATGAGCATGTCCAGAGGGTCATGGGTTCGAATCCCAGCCATGGCTCGTCCCAAGATGGGGAAAAAAAAAAAAAAAAAAAAAAAGGGGGCAGCAGAGGGACATCCGGAGTCATGACCGGGTGTGGCCCAACCCCCTTAGAGTGTCAGGAGATAAGGGCCGAAACACTTGCTTGAAGGGGGCTTCTCTTCTGAGGACTCTCTGCTGCCACGCTCTCCACGAGTTTCTTTCTACTATATATATATATATATATATATATATATATATTATGTCTTAGAGATATTTTTTATATTTTCTACTTTTCACAAGAAAATGTAGCTTGTTTTGCTCTTTCATGATTTTCTTTTGCTTCTTAGATGGCACCTTTGGTTGGTTTTTGGTTGCTTGGGGGGGTTGCTTGGTTGAACACGATGCTGATTCGGCAATCGGTCAGCGCGCGGAGCGCTTGGCTAACGTTTGGCCAAGCGCTTCTTACCACAGCTTGTTTATAAATGCGATGACGTCTCTCGTAGCAAAACTTTAGCCCTGCCAAGGGAAATAATTCGCGTGCCATCGATCAGCCATCGTCCTTTTCCTCTTTCAACAAACCTAAGGCGATAATGTGATGGACATTTTTAAACAGAGGTAGTAGATAGCTGAACAGGTATCTCAGAGAAACTCCAAAATACAAACGCAACCCACAGAAAACGGAATCTGGAAACAATCGCCCGTTTCAGTCTGCAAACAAACACCCCGAGATCCGCGACAAAACGCTTCTAGCGCTCGCGGGTCAAAATTGTCATTGCCGAGACAAAGCGCCGACGGTGTTATACAGAACGCTCTGCCTGACGATGCAGCCTTTCAGGAATTAGCCTGTCTGAAAAAGTTGCAAGCAGAGGGGGGGGGGGGGGGGGGGGGAGGGGACGGGAGGAGGAGGGGGAGGGGGGGGCAGGGCCATTAGTAGGTGCCGACTCCGTGACGATGTTGGTGTGGATCGACCTTTCCTCAGCTAAAAGGGTCCGGTCGGGCTTAGACTCCCAACCATCTTTGGCAAGCCGTCATGACACTAGCCACTCACGACGATGTTTGTACACCCGGCAATGTCACGACGATGTTTGTACACCCGACAGTGTCACGACGATGTTTGTACACCCGACAATGTCACGTGATGCAGACTGTTGTGTTATTGACTTCAATAAGGTTTTGTTTTCTTTCTTTATTTATTTATTTTTGTCTGGAATCGTAAAGTCGACAGGTGTCCACTAAGTACAACTTAAATGAAGCAGTAAATAATGAACAAGTAGTGAAACTACCCCCCCTACCTCTCCCCCAACCCTCTTTCTCTCTCTCTCTCTCTCTTTTCTCTCTCTCTCTCTCTCTCTCTCTGTAAATGCCAATAAGATAGATAGATTGAGATGCATGTGCTCGGTAAAATCTTCCAAGCGTCAGAGAGAAAATACCGAGCAAAAAAAGGGGAGGGAGGGGTAAGGGGAGGAGGGGAGTAGAGAAAACACCAAACATTAATCACGTATACCATTTAAACAAGTCACTAAAAGAACACGGCGAACGCGAGCGAGAAATTTCACAAAGAGAGGGTATTTACAGGCAAGAGGGGGGATTTACAGGCAAGAGGGGGCATTTGCAGGCAAGAGGAGGCATTTACAAGCAAGAGGGGGGTATTTACAGGCAAGAGGGGCATTTACAGGCCAGAGGAGGTATTTACAGGCAAACCTATGTCGCACAGTATACTTCAGCTCAAATCTGTATGCCCCTGTCAGAGAAACATACACAGTGATCCCTTCTCACTTCATTCACATTTCTCTTTTGTGAAGATGCTAAATTCGAGTGGTTTTGAGGCGTTTTCTTTGATATTTCCAATTGTAACTCAAAAACTGAATCCTAATATTTCGCTGCTTTTAGGGTCCGAAACATAAGATACGTGAATGATTCTGCTTTCTCATGCGGAGAGTTATTCCAGGACATTGTCCTACAACAAGGGTTGTTCCCCATAGGTGTCAACCCAATTTTCCTCATTTTACAACTTCCCATATTGAAAAGTACTTTTTCCCTTATTCCGAGCCCAAAAACCCTATACATTACGGAAAACGCAAAAACATAAACCAAAATTGCTGTGAATACAATGTAATACTCAGTATCAGGCAAAACTTGTTAAAATAAATGGCAGTTTAAGACAGTTTATGAATAACAATAGCACTTACCCATCCAACAGAATCTTCTTTTCCATTCCAGCAAAATGCATCACTTGAGACAGTTTGCAGATCAAATCACACACCCTATAGTAAAACACTGACAATGATGCAGAATTAAAACTGTTTATAAACCCATTGTTTACACACCGTTCCACTCCCACCAACATCATTAGTCCACTGAAGTCAGGAGTACATCTTTACTTACTGTGATGCCCAAAGTTTCTATTCCCAATCATACCAATTTCCCAAGAACACACAGCCATTGTTCTGTTCAACACTGTCACTTGCAAATGAGGTACTGATGTTCATCGTTGTAACCTCCTTAGTCTGTGGCTGTACTGCTTGGTGGCAGACTTTGCTGCCTGCAACAAGGGGGCTGAAGGGTTGATCTCAAAACATGACCGATCATCTACTTAGTTCGTTCCTGTTTCAGTGTTTAGAGTCCGTGTCGTCTGCTATGAAAATTTGTTCACCTCGCAATTTGCCTCAGTGATCCAAGATTTGCCCGTACAAATCAGTTTTACCCGTATTGAAACTTGTATACGGCCGTACAGACCCGAAATCGTGGGCTTCCCGTTCAGCAATACGGAAAATCGTGTAGGTCGACACCTATGTGTTCCCTTATCAAATCACATGTGATGCACACAACGAAGAGGACGACAACTAGAACGAATGTTGTTACTTCCCTTTGCATCGGCTTACATGGAGTTTTAGGAGTTGTATTCTTTCCGAGTGTTTGGGACTTGCATGATGTGAGATATTGACGTTTTTAACAGCGGACTCCATGACACCTTGTTCAGAGACACACCCCCCCCCCCTTCCCCCCCCCCCCCCCCCCCCCCTCACCTGATGTGATCTTTGAAAGAGATTTTTCATCAAAATTTCCAGCGGTTTTTTTGTTCAGGTGTGTTTTAAAGGGTTGTGTGAATGAGGATGGGTTTTTTTGTTGTTGGTAGGTTTTGTTGTTGTTGTTATTGTATTTTATGCTTTTTTTAAATGACGTTTGAGTTGACTTCAACGCGGCTTACAGCTATGATTTGGCCCTTTTCCCGACTGCTTGCCTGTAAAGAACAT
>CM031601.1:3080467-3112967 GCA_018398815.1 Conus ventricosus
TAAATCTGTCCTAATTGTGTGTACGTAGGTGAATTAGGAAAGGTAAATAAGTAAATGAATGAATGAATAAACGCGTCGAAGCTGTCTTAAGTCTCGATAGGGGTTATCACACGGTTGAAATATAAACGTCGCCTACAGGCTTCGAAACATCGTCCTAGAAACAGCTACTGTTTCAGTTCTGGCTTGTCCCCAGCTCCGCGGTTGCTGTGGCTGTCAGCGGCTGGAGACAAGACTTTGTTGTTGCTCTTTGTCCCGTTTGCCGATGTGTTCGAACGCACCATAAGCCACGCCCCTTTCCAGCTCGCCTCGCGCTTTCGGGAGCACGCGCGTGCTTGCGTCTCCAGATAAAACCCCTCCATTCCTTCGACGTGGATGCATTCGACGGATGGATGATATGACTCACGCATACGTTCAGATCACACAAGTTTTACTTCTACGCCTGATCACCTTTCTTGTCATGAGATTTCTGCAGCGACATGTCAGTGTGCACACGTTTACACAGTTGTAACGGACGCGTTGCTAAGCTTACATCAGTGCACGGCGAAGCCAACTAGATGGCGCTCGAGTCCTAATTACCAGGAGCAGATATTCACAACCATATCGAGGCTTACTTTTCCCAACAATGGCGCGGTAGACTTGGACCACATGTCTTCCTGTAGTGTCCTGCTTCCAGTCGAAGATTTTGTAAGTATTATACGTGATGCATGGTTTAGTAGGCTTTAATGTATACTAATCTGTGTGTTCAAAATTTTTCATCAATCTGATCGTCTCAGGATGACGGCGATCCCAGTATTTCATCTTTCGTTGTCTTCAACTTGGCACAGGCGTGTTGTTTTCTTTGTTCCAGACGCCGAGTGAACAAAGAAAAATGTTGTAATCGTGACTGAAACATCATGTGAAAGATCTGGCATGCTATTTGAAGATTATTTTTGACCGATGTGCTACTGTCATTATTTCTGTCAGTGCTACTGTGTGTGCACAGGCGTGATTTTTTATCACTTGTCGGTGCGAGTGTCGGCGGCCGAGTCTGTGTTGGCTGCTTTTCTCTCGGTCATTTTGATTGGCCAGCGGCGTAGGTCAGTATCTGTCTGCGCCGTCTGCTTTTGTCAGTTTAGCGCGTTTGATGGTCTTTCCTTTGTTTTCCTGTCATCCGCTGATGAGTGATCAAGAAACAAAATAGGTGAAATGTTCTCAATAGGAACGCAGGCTTAATCCTATACACGCCTGATCTCGCCTCGGTTGGTTTTGAGATGCAGTTCATTTCCTTGAATGGAAGGAGGGTGTACGTCTACACTAAAAATAGGTCCGACGGCAGACTGTTGTCACGTCTAAACAAATACTTCGCCGTCAGATGTCTTCTTCGCAAGAAAAATCAGCTTCCGTGAATATTGTAAGTTCTATTATTCATATTTAATCATCATGTGTCACCGATTTTACCATCATGTTTCCATGCGAATGAACAGTTCGCATAAAGCTGTCGACAGAAGCCGTCTGGCGGGTCGGTCTGAACAAAGGAAGTGGTGGCAGACGGGGTTGTCAACAAAATAACTGAACAGAAGCAGATCAGATGTGAATTCTTTGACAGGATATCGCGACATCCCCTATGTTCGTTGAGGTTTTTGATTGTGCGCTTAGCTGTAAATTTTGAGAGTTCACAGGCAGTAGATTTGATCAGCAAGGTATGTTTTCCTTTCGATTATCTGTATGTCTGAAATATATATATGCTAAGGAGGGAGGGGGAGGGGGGAGGTTAGTTTGGGTTTGACAAGGATTGGCCTGCCTTCACAGCTATGCGGCCAATGACTTAATTGAAGTTCAAACGAGGGGGGTTAAAAACTGCCTAATCCAGACAATCCAGTTAACTGTACATGGTTTCCCATGCAGTGTTAGGCATCTGTCATGCTTGTATGCCTAGTTGATTTTCAGTGATGTCTTTTCTTCGCTTCATTCTCCCCTATCAGTCCATTTTACTCTGACACACTTCTGATTCATCCTGTCAGCTGATTGAAAGTGTGTCAGCATGAAGTCAGTCACCCTCTGTCAGTAGGTGGGGTGCATTTCTTGTTTACATTCATGGTGACTAGAAATGGTCACTGTTCATTGTCTTGTGTATGACTGGCAAGTTGAGAAGAGAGACTTCATTGATGTGATCAGTTAGTTCACTTCTAAGATCTGGTTCTCTACTCTTGTTTGACTGTGACTTCACTGCTTGAACTGTGTAGTCATCATGTAAGTCAAAGGAAACTTACTGAGATTTGTGTCACCGCTTTAGATATACAGATTGATTATTTGCCACAGCAGAGTATCATGATTTTAGTTGACTTTGTTTTGCTGTGCTTGAAGGTAAACAGTAAATCTTGGCAACAAGTATTACATGCACTTATAACAGACAATTCTTGTAGGTCTTGCTTAATCATTTCTTTTGGCTGTGTGCCAGCAAGGATGTCCTTTTTGTGCGAGATGATGTTATTCTGATTTAAGAGTTAACATGACTGTCATAAGATGTTTATGACATGACTCATCTATTCATGTTGTTTGTACACATCATCAACAGCCCTGATGTGGCCCTCTGCGGTCGGCTGGGCTATAAGCAACATTATCTTATCTTGTACACATCATCAGCGCTATTGTCTGTTCTCATGAGCTAGAACACCTACTCCTCCTCCTCCTCTAGCATCCTTTTCCAGATACCCAACCATGTATCCTGTAGTGTTGTACACACTCACTCAAAAATATACTTGAACACAGCTCATGTCTTTCAGGTATTTTAGTGTAGATTTTACCAAGAAACTCCAAAATCAAAACCACTTTTTGTGAATGCGTGTTGTGTACAAAGTTTGTTAACTTTGGGCAAATTGTCATGGCTAATGCAGTGGTACAATGCCCTGTTAGTGTGCTAAGCCACCTTAGCAGTCACTCTTTCAGCTATGTTCACAGAGATTGTCTGCCATTTTCCCCCTCCGTGAAAACTAGCTGTGTTATTATTACACAGGGTGTGGAAAACTTGGATGTACTAATTATGTAAAAATCATCATACCAGAGGTGTGATGTATTCTGAAATCCTGCCAAAAGTTATATTTTAAATAAAGCAGTTATTTCTCTTGCTGACTAGATCTTCACATAAGCATAGGTGTAGTATTGAAAGAGTAGTGTTGTGTGCACTCTTAAGATTTCAAGCACTGCATCTCCTAGTGAGTTGGATTACAGTACTGTTACGGTGACAAGTATAATGATATAATGCTGTCAAAGATCACACATGTTCATGTACTCACCACATCAGGCAAATGGATTGAAAATGTGCACAAGGTTTACAACATGTGCCAGGAAAGACGAGGGAGATGGTAGCGGACATGATTAACTTTACATGGTTACAGTAGTAAAGTGTTGATTCTCAGCTTTCTCCCACCTCCATCCCACCCCCACCTGTGCCCTCAACACCCGTGCACACCTACTCCACTCCCAAGCCTCTCCCACTCCATGACGTGTAGCCCTGCATCCAGGTGGAGATGGGAGTACAACAACAACACAGTGTGCTGATGGGAAGAAAGAGGAGGGCAGTGAGTGTACAGGGATCAGAAGATTAGATTTTAAAAAATTAAAATGAAAAAAAGTGAATGAGAGAGGTTGTGGGAGAACTTGTCATTACAGCAGTTGTGATCCTTGAATCTTAAGTTTGGTTTTGCCTGTTCGGAATAAACTGTCGATATTTTAAGTATAGTGCAGGACACACACACACACACACACACACACACACACACACACACACACACACACACACACACACACATGTGGGAGAACTTGTCATTACAGCAGTTGTGATCCTTTGCCTGTTCGGAATAAACTGTCGATATTTTAAGTATAGTGCAGGACACACACACACACACACGTACACCACACACACACACACACACACACACACACACACACACACACACACACGTAACTCACTCTCTTAACATGAGACAGATTTTCAGTGCTCTAACAAGATTTATTTTTGTCCAGGAAAGGTTAGGTTGTCAGCAGATTCCACTGTTTTCCTTCTTTTTTTTTTTCTTCCTTTGTACTACCTCCACCTCCTCCCTATTATTTAGTGAATTTGTCCACCTTTGCTCCATTCTCTGAGGTCACTTTCCCTCCAGACTTGCCCCGGGTGTAATGCCCATCATTTTTTTTTTCCTGGTCATTTTGGCCTTTAAAATGACAAGGAAAAAGTCTTCTAATCCCCCCCACCTACGCCTTCAGGCCCTACCATCCTGGACCCTATCCCACTGTTTTCTTCCTGCTAGTGCTACTTAATGGTTTTAGCCTAGTGACAAACATTGTCTCCATTTGTCAGGTTCTAACTTTACCCCCTCTCCGAATCTCTCATTCCTGTCAGTCTGCTTTTAAGGCTTAGCCCCGAACATTCACATGGCAGCAGTGTTCAGCCCGGACTTTGTGTATGGAGGATGAATATATGCTGTTAGCATCTTCTGTCAGCTGTCATCTGGAAGGATACCAATAGAGTAAGTGATTCAGTGAATGTTTAAGTGACTGAACAGTGTACCCCTAGGTACTGAAGTAAAGTTCCGGTTGCTGTGTGCATCACTTGATGTTTATTTCTTCTCTCTGTCAGAGTGTAGGCCAGCAGTTGTCACCTCGGATAACACACTACTCGTTAGCCATGTCCATCACTATAGAGAAAGAAAGAAAAAAGAAAAAAAAATGTTTTGTTAATTATGTATCATATCACATGAAAGTTTCCCAGTCAATTTACAAAGCTTTGGATGCTTTATTTACAAAGCTTTGGATGCTTTATTTACAGAGCTTTGGATGCTTTATTTACAAAGCTTTGGATGCTTTATTTACAAAGCTTTGGATGCTTTCTGTTGCCCCTGGTGTCTGCACCACCCCTTTTTCCCTCTTCCTGCTGACATTTTTTTTAATTTGTGAGACTGACTGCCTGATGTATTTTGCATGTCTGAAGTATTTATTATTACCATGAAGATGGGTATTAAGTTTCCAGTTTACCAGTAGAGCATTCCATTTGTTGTATTTGTGTGTTATACATGCAATGAAACTGGCAAATTATATACTTCAAAATGTCATACTGATGGTAGAAGCATGGATCAAAGTGTAATATAAGCTTTACATAGTATCAAAAGCATCCGTTTGACAGGCTGATTGAAGAACTTGAAAGCCCACCTAATTTGGCAACATTCCATGCAAAAGATGCATATAGTAAAACACAACTGTCAGCGAAAGTTTCCATGGCATGTATCATCATTAATGAATGAAGTTTCATCAAGTGAATTCACTTTACACACACACACACACACACACACACACACACACACACACACACACACACACACACACACACACACAATCATTCACACGAGAGAGAGAGAGAGAGAGATGAAGCAAGAGAGCATTTTCATGAAACTAGAAGCTTCATCATCAGTCAGTGAGACCGTCACCAAATCACCGAATATCATGACATTGAAAATATTATGAATCTCAAGACATCTTGGCTGAAGGAATTTCCTCGGCTAGAAAAACAAGACAACTGAAGGAATTTACATGGCTAGAGAACCCAAGACAGTATTTACCAATTTGCCAAAACTGTGTAGCAGCTGATACCAAAGTCTAAAAAGACAAAAATACTTTAGTCAACAAAATAACAAACTTTCAACACAGGGCAATGGCAAGTTGGGGGGTTGTTACCTGTATAATGCTCTATCATGCTTTCAGTATTGGATAATGGCAAGTTGGGGGGTTGTTACCTGTATATGCTCTATCAAGCTTTCAGTATTGGGTAATGGCAAGTTGGGGGGTTGTTACCTGTATATGCTCTATCAAGCTTTCAGTATTGGGTAATGGCAAGTTGGGGGGTTGTTACCTGTATATGCCCTATCATGCTTTCAGTATTGGGTAATGGCAAGTTGGGGGGTTGTTACCTGTATATGCTCTATCAAGCTTTCAGTATTGGGTAATGGCAAGTTAGGGGTTTCTTGTATATGATCTAAAAAGACTAAAGCTGAGGCAGAAATGCCCTTAAAAACAACTTTCAGGATGTAAGCTGTTAAATGAAAACAAGTGTTGAAGCAAAGATTGTGCTAATTTTTTTTTTTTTTTAACTGATATGGTGAACTTGGGAAAGGCAAATGGGTCAACTTAATCGGCAACCAGGTTGAAGCAGTCGGTCAAAGTCTAGTGCTATGAATACAGTGGTTCAGTTCTCACTGCCGACACCCAGTCAGACAGAAATTGAATGGGTACATGGTACTGCTGGCCGATACTTTAATTGGTATTGCATCACGTAAACAGATCAGATGTATTTGTAATCACTGGTAAACACAAACCCGGTACAAGTAACAGTGAATAGAATATAGCAATGTGTGTAAGTGCATAAAGTATAAATGAAAAAACCCCATCAATATTCCTGACATCAGCGCTAGAGTCTAGTAGCTGATATTACAGGCAGTTACGTCTGTCACTGGAGCTTAGTGGAAGTTTTGCTTTTATGTTACTTTTGATTCCCATCAAAATATTTCTGAATGCAAGAATGAGGGAAAAAGCTTGAAATCTCTTATTCAATCACAAACATCTCCAGTCAGCTATATTTTGTCGCAAGTCCTATTTCTCTGTTTCCTGCTTACGTCGTTGTGCATTGTACAGCTACAAACCAAAAAAAGCCTCTGCATGATTACAGTACAGTACACAGGATGCAGGCTGAATAACTTTCATGAGGAATAAGTGATTTTTCTCTTGTGCAATGAGAATGTATATTTTAACTTGAGGAGACTTCCTCCATGGTGAAATGGCCTTAACCTTCCAAAGCCTTTTTAATGGGGCATTAAACCACAATAATCTAAGTCGATCCAGTTTGTGCAGAGAGGATGTTCGCTTCAAAGATAGAAAATGTGTGTGTCGCTTCAGGGATGGAAAGGAGTGTGTGTGTGCTGTTTGTGTGTGTGTATGTGTGTGTGCAGTCACGTAATATCACGGATGTGAAAGACTAAAACAGGACACGGATAAACATAATTTAAAGGTGCAAGGGATATAGTTTATGATTTGAATCACAAATATGCATTGTTAATTTGTGTACCTGTGTGTGTGTTTGTGTGTGGTATAGGTTGTATAGTTGTGGTGAATATTGAATTGGTAAAAGCAAAGTGTTTTTATCATTATTAGTTATTGTACTTATGGTATGTTAACTGTTGAATCCTCGATATTATAGTAACTGTGTTGTGTCATATGCACAAATTCAGCACACACACACACACAACACACACACATGCACGCATGCCTGCGCACACGCACGCACGCACACACACACACACTCTCACACACTCGCGCACACACACACACACACACTCTCACTCACTCGCTCGCTCACACACACACACACACACACACACACACACACACACACACACACACACATAGAGACAAAAATAGATAGATGGCTATTGTTATCAGAATGCTTTTTTTATTTTGCAGGTCATTATCTTACTAATACTAGCCTTTCATTCTCTCTCTGCCTGTTTCATTTCTCCACTGTTTTCCCTTCCCTTTTCTCTTTCTCCTCACTTTCTCCTCTTTGTCTCTGTCTCTCTCTGTCTCTCTCTCTCTCTCTCCTCTCTCTCTCCTCTCTCTCTCTCTCTCTCTCTCTTTCCTTCGTTCCCTCTCTCTTCACCCCCCTCGCCCTTTATGGAGGCTTTCTGTCTCTCTTTTCTCTCTCTTCCCCCTCTTTCCTCCCCCCCCCCCCCCCCCCCCCCCCCCCTCCCCACACACACACGCGCGCGCGCACCTGTCACGGAAGTAAAGCTTTCTCCCCATCTTAAAGTAAAATCAGGAGATAATTTTCAACAAACTAAAGGGTCATTGGTTTTGTTTTGTTTCACTGGTTTCATTTTTTTTTTCTTCATGTTTTCAGGGGACACATCTGTATTTGTTAAGAAGGTGGTCTCCTTGGGTGACAGTGTGTTAAGTAGACTAGACAGTTGAATATCGCGCATAATTGAAGATGAGATTGATGCAAGTGTTGTCAACAATCGTCAGATATTTTACTCCAAACTCCAGCAGCTTGTTTGTGCGCCAGCTCTGTCACCATGTGTGTGCACCAACTCCAGCTTATCGCATGGAGTAACTTGCCTTGAGTTCCCAAAGGGTCAGACTCAGAGGCAGAAATGTTCATCATCCATAGTCTCTTTAAGTTGCACAGAGTAACAGGTATCATCATTTATGCCCGTCGCTCCCGGTGGAGCATAGGCCATCAACGACCCTTCGCCATCGCACTCTGTTCTGGGCTGTTCTGGTCATTCCAGTCCAGTTGGTCCCTTGTTGTTTCAACTCCGCCTCAGTGTCTCGTCTCCAGCTGTTGCGAGGCCGGCCTCTCTTCCTCTTTCCCTGCGGGTTCCAGGTCAGGGCTTGGCGTGTGGTGCTGGATGCTGGCTTCCTGAGGGTGTGTCCGATCCAGCCCCACTTCCTTCGCAGTATCTGCTTGGCCACTGGTTCCTGTCCCGCACGCTCCCACAGATCTTCGTTTCGGACCTTGTCCTGCCATCGGATTTTGTAGATGCGCCTCAGACAGGTGTTGAAGAATGTCTGAATCTTTTGTTGCATCGTCTGTGTCGTTCGCCACGTCTCGCATCCGTAGAGCAGAACTGATTTCACATTGGAGTTGAAGATGCGGAGTTTGGTTCTTATGCTGATTCCTCCAGATGCCCAGATGTTCTTGAGCATGACGAAAGCTGCTCTTGCCTTGCCGATTCTGGCTGTGACGTCTCGGTCCGTGCCTCCCTGTTGGTCAACCACGCTTCCCAGGTAGACGAAAGACTCCACCTCCCTGATGGCTCTCCATTGACTGTGACGGGTGTGTTGGCAGTGGTGTTGATTTTCATCAGCTCGGTCTTCTTCCTGTTAATCTTGAGCCCTGTCCCGGCTGATGTGGTCTCCAAGCGAGTGGTCTTGTCCTGCATCTGGCTGTGGCTGTGTGACAGGAGCGCCAGGTCGTCAGCGAAGTCAAGGTCGTCGAGCTGCGTCCAGAGTGTCCACTGTATACCGTTGTTTCTGCCTGTTGTAGTGGTCTTCGTGATCCAGTCAATGACCAGGAGGAAGAGGAACGGCGACAGCAGGCATCCCTGCCGAACTCCGGTCTTCACCTCGAAACTTTCGGACAGGTGGCCGGCGTGGGCAATCCTGCAGTTCATGTCCTGGTAGGTGCACCGGATGAGGGAGATGATCTTCTCGGGGACTCCGTAATGCCTCAGCAGCTTCCACAGCATCTCTCTGTCCACACTGTCGAAAGCCTTCTCATAATCTATGAAGTTGATGTAAAGGGGGAGTTCCACTCCAGCGACTGCTCCACGATGATGCGCAGGCTGGCGATCTGGTCGGCACATGATTTGTTCTGCCGGAAGCCTGCCTGCTGGTCTGGGAGCTTGGGGTCGACAGCCTCTTTCATTCTCTCCAGTAGAACCCTGTTGAGAACCTTGCCTGGCGTTGACAGGAGCATGATCCCTCGGTAGTTGCTGCAGTCCCTGAGGTCTCCTTTCTTCGGCAGCTTGATGACTGAAGAGGCTGTATAGTATAGTAATACCTTTAATGGGGGAGGAGGGAGGGCTGGGAATTGAAACAAGATGCAGGATGCTGGGAGGGCGGGAGGGGTCAGGGGTGGAGGTTTTTGCCCAGGTGATACCGTTTTTTTACTATGATGAAGGGACTACAGAACAGTGCTGTGACACTTGGGAGTAAAATTTCTAACAGTTTTGTTGTTTATTTGACTGTGGGCACTGAGATTAATCTTGCGACAGGCTCTCCACTTGATACAGTATGAAACCATCAGAGTGAGTTCAGTGGTGTGGAAGGTTTTGTTTTGTTTTTAACACAAATTGTGTCCCACTTTAACGCTTCGTCAGCTTTTCTTCTATAGGTCATTCGTTAGCAAGGTATCAGACCCACCCATCTGGTCTGCTATTATGAATGGGATCTTGAGTGACCATGAAAGCCTAAGTCCTTGAAGCTGCTGACATGGCAGCCTTTCTTTTGTGTCCAGACCAGGTCAGGTGCAGGTCTGAACCAGTATGAGGGTATTAGTTCAATCCGAATGGGGCTGAGCTGTTTGTGACACTGGCTACCTGAGAGGGGAGATTTTCAGGGGTTGCAAGTTTGGGTGACTGACTGGCAGCAAAATTAACGCGGCTGAAAAGTGATTCTGATAGAATTTCCATGTGGTTGCCTGACTTTTGAACATGTCAAGCAAGTGAGTGCCTGCATACATACAGGTTAGCATGCAAGCATAAGCATGTTCATGTGCTTGTACACATTCTTCTACAAATTAACATCCTCATATAGCTAGCTTACTTGATTGATTTGTGAGACCTGTTCGTCCATTCAGTTTCCAAGTTTTTTGTAAACTGCAAAAATGCGCTAAGTGCTCGCCACTGCACTCTGTAAAAGTAGTCTGTGGCATATTCACAAATACTTTACAAGCCGTGTGTGTGAGTGGGTATGTGCTGTGCATGCATGTGTGTGTGTCTTTTTGTTCTGGGCCTTTCAGTACTGTAAGACTGGGTCAACAAACCTTAAAGCAGACCTGCTGTGCTGTTGCAATTAATACAAATCTGTCTGAAAAGCTGGCTATCTTCTGAAATTTCCGACATACAATGTCAAACATGTTGTGTAGTAATTTTGTCCAAAACACCAGTTTTATGGATTTTTTGTTTCATTGTTTTTGCTTTTAGGTCTTTTTTCTTCTTTGTTTTTTTTTTTTTTTTTTTTTGTGTGTGTTTTGTTTTTTTGTTGGTTTTTGTTCACTATGAGAGTAAATTAGAGATGGACAGGTCTGATGTATGATTATTACCCACACTCATCACTAAAGCCTACTATTATGACAGCCATGGGTAACCATTGCCGTAGAATGAGGGGGAGGGAAGATAGCTATCAAACTGCATGCGATCACCACCACAATAATTCGTGAAGAAGAAGAGGGGTGTTTGGGAGGAGGCACTTTTGATGATGAGCGCAAGCAAGATCCAAACTGGGCTCCACCAATGAGCCAACCAGCACAGTAAAATGTCTGTCAGAGTTTTTATTTCAGATATGAGCAGGAAATGGCATGTTTACTCGAAGACATATTTCAGTGAGTTTCAAGGAATCGTAATACCTGTTGTTTTTTAATATGAGGCATACGAGACTCCAACCCCTCTCATCCACCATCTCTCTCTCTCTCTCTCTCTCTCTGTTCTCCTCCTACTTCTCTCCCCCCCCCCCCCCCCCCCCCCCCCCCCCCCATCTCTGTCTGTCTCCCTCCCTTCCGTCTTTCGCCCCTCCTCCTCTCCCCATTTTTCTCTCCTCCTTCCCCCCCCCCCCCCCCCCCCCCCCACTTTTTCTCTTGACCTCCCGCGTGCACGCACCCTCTGTCCCTCATGCACCCTCTGTCCCTCACCCGTTTCCTCAGATTGATGAGAAATCTGTTCAGAGGTTTTTGTATGTGATTGTGCATATAATTTTTCTTTTTTTTTTTTTTTTTTTTTTTTGTAATTTATTTTTTGCTGTTGTTGGGGCGTCAGGGGTCTTTTGCTCTCTCTCTCTCTCTCTCTCTCTCTCTCTCCGCACGCCCCCAAGACATAAGTTAATGCAGGGACCGTACGGTCCCTGGTTAATGTCATACAACTGCGAATCAATTGTAGCTAGAACCACAAAGTCAATGAATAAGAGACAATCCTCGCTTTTTGAAATCGTCATTCATTGTCTACAACTTCCGACATCTGGACAAAATTGGGGGAGTTACGATTGACGTAAAGTAAAACAATGAAGAGGGTTGAGAGGGGGGGGGGGGGGGGGGGGAGGGTGCTAGAGATGTGGGGGATAGGGAGCTCGCCTTTCTAAGCGTGTGCGAGCGGATGAGACGTTTCGGGTAAACTCAGGTCGAATTATGAAGAATGTCATGTGATTTTAAAGCTTGGCAGTGTTCCAGTCAAATATACAAGAGTCGCAGTAGTTGTGCTGTTGTGCGACTCTCTCTCTCTTTCTCTCTCTCTCTCTCGCGTGCGTGCGCGTTTCAGCATCTCCGTGTTATATATGTACACATACACGCGCGTATGCCCGCACGCCGTAGCATTGAAGAAGACCCGTGTATTGACATATCTGTGTGTGTGTGTGATGTTGTCTTGTTGGAAGCCAAGTAAGGGAAGAAAGGGAAAGCACATCATAACTTCCCAGTTCCAAAGTTCACGCACAATCTCTGTGAACCCCGCGTTGCTCGGAGCTGGCAATATCAATTGGTCCACACGCAGACAAACAACACGATATGCGGAGGTTCGGTGAGCGGACTCCCATTACAGCATTCTTGTGTTCAGAGCAGTTATCACGCGCCTGGTACAAGGGTCGTCTGATCATGGCTTTGTTACCCACGATGCCAGTCACAACTCTTACCCCAAGTCTGGAGTTGAACGCTAGCGAATGTTGATAACCGTTAACTACGTGTTTCTGGACACGAATATTCCGGAGTCTTGGAAGCAGGCCCACCGAAGTATACTTGCAGTCAAATTATCGGAACAATTATTCCACAAGCCTTGCACGCATCTTGAGAAAAAATGGGCCGGGTGGGGCACAAACAAGTGAATATTATCGTGGACTTCCTTTTTTTTTTTTTCCTTTAAATTTTCGCCATGAGAAATGTCCCTGAAATGAATAGCGTGCGTTCCCAGGAACTCTCCCTCGACCTCCCGCTTATCTCGTTATGAAATATACGTGACGCGTACTACTTTCTCAGTTTCCTGTGATAGAAAATAAATCGTTTACGACAGTTTGGCTACTGTTGTGGCTCGGGGGTCATCCCGATAGATCCCCGCACCGATAGATCCCTGCACCGAACCGATAGATCCCCGCACCGATAGATCCCCGCATCGGTAGATCCCCGCAAAGGGATAGGGTTAGGGTTAGGGATCTATCGGTGCGGGATCTATCGGGTGCACCCGCACCCGTGGCTCGGTGTAGTGTATTCATTGCACACAAAAGAACTGCCTCGCGCCTTTTCCACTCCCTGAATCTGTGTGTGTGTGTGCGCGCGCGCGTGTGTGTGTATGTGTTTCTGTGGGGGAGAAAAGGGTGGTGGATGGGGAGAATTCTCAGGTTGTTTCAGATACTATCATTGGTACTTAAAGCAGTATGATCAGTATCGGTATCTGGAGATCATAGGTGTCTTCGCGGTCACCCTCCCCCCTCTCTCTCTCTCTCTCCTCTCGGTGAGAGGGGCGGGGGGGGGGGGGGGGAGGAGGGACTCGTGCAGCTTGGAACAAATGACCAGTTGAAAGAGATCACGAGTATAATTAGCATGGTTGCATGAGCAGTTTGTGGTTTTAGAGCTGTTGGAGCCTTGCGCATTCCGACCTGTCCGTGGGAAACGTATTGTGCGCTGCACGGTGCAGGCAGAACACGGGCAGATGGACGGAGTTAGAATGAATGCTGCTTGTACGGAAGAGCGAGTTAATGGGAAAGTATGGACAGAAGCGTAAGATCAAAATGTTCAGTGTTGTTGACATAAATGACTGACCCAAAACTCATGGCTGGCTTTGAGCAGACGCTTCGTTGTCGCCGTTGTCTGCTCTCTGCAGATTGCAGTTATTCGCTCACAATCTGTCTTGTCTGTGTTCTGTCTCTCTCTCCTCTCACTCTCCTCTCTCTCTCTCTCTCTCTCTCTCTCTCTCTCTCCGCGCGCGCACGCACGCACGCACGCACGCACACACACACACACACACACATTCTCTCTCTCTCTCTGTGTGTCTTGTCTGCCTGTCTGTGTTCTCTTCTCTCTCTCTCTCTCTCTGTGTGTCTCACACACACACACACACACACGAATGTGCACAGTAGGGCTCCGACACAAGGGGAGACCTCGACCTTGTTCCCCCATTTCTTCCGTCCATCTCCACCCCCTTCCCTGGGGCCTCCCTAACCTTCCTCCCATGCTCCCCCCCCCCCTCCTCCGTCTCACCCCCCCCCCCCCCCCCCTTCCCCCCATACCCCGACCGGCTCCTGCGGCTGACTCAGCTCGTAACGGGCCTGTCTGCAGCAGACACCCTCCCCCCTCCCTCTCCAGCCCCTCTCCTTCGACCTCCTCCCCTTCGTCTTCCGCCGACCGTCTCATCACCGCTGACTCATTCCACTTTCTCCCCGTCGTCCCCATCTTTACGTGGTTCCACCCCCCCCCCCCCCCCCCCTTCCCACCTACACCATCACTATCTCATTTCTCCCCATCACCTCTCTCCCTTCAGAAATTGTCGGCTGCTGAGTGCTCGGTTGCTCTTGCTCCCTCCCCCCCTCCCCCGCCGTAAAGGCTAAGCCGTCGCGGCCGCCTGTCAGTGGGTTCGATAATGGTGACTTATCAGTTGAGTTAGGTAGGGAGGCTGGCACAGCAGACGATTAGTGGATGGCGAGCATATGGGGGCGCTTTTTTTTTTTTTTTCTTTCTACCGCCATCGATTATTTTCAATTTCATTGAAAATGCAGGTTGCAACAACTACTTGATTTGAAGTTATTCAAATGATTGTCTGGCACGACTGTCACGCGCATGCGTGCGTGCATCGTCTGACTCAACGACGTGCCCATTGAGTGTCGTCTGCTGGAGTGAAAAATGGAAGGCGATCGTCTGGCATCTCGCGGTTTGGCATCCGAGCTCCCAGAAAGCAGCTGTCAGCAGCCTCTGTGTGTGTGGTGTGCGTGTGCCCGCACATGCCTGCGTGCAAGCGCGTAGTTGAGGAAGAACACACTCATGAAATGTTGGCAAAGCCGGGAGCCTCATCCTCCGGCTTTGCTGCGAGAGAGGAGACAGTGAGAAAGAAGTAGGTGCAGAGAGAGAGAGAGAGAGGGGGGAGGGGGGGGGGGGGGGGGGAGGGATGGGGAGTCTCAAGGTGAACATGACAAGAACGGGCATGCATGTTAATGAGGTGTTCAGT
Source organism: Conus ventricosus (assembly GCA_018398815.1). Lineage (NCBI taxonomy): Eukaryota > Metazoa > Mollusca > Gastropoda > Neogastropoda > Conidae > Conus > Conus ventricosus. Next base: position 3,095,410 of record CM031601.1, read on the forward strand.
CTTCAGTCTGCCAGGTGCCACTCCTTGAGCGAGAAGCCCCTTCTTCCCCACCGCAGCACACGCACCCCACCCCCCCCCCCCCCCCCCCCCCCCCCCCCCATTCCGCACTTCCTTCTTGTTCTGCTTGTCATTGTTTTCTTCTGCGTCTGCTGTTTCTTTACCAAATCCAGGTTTTGCTCAGTCAGACATTTGTTTGGGTTTTTTCCCCTAAAGTCCAAGTAATTCTCTCTCTCTCTCTCTCTCTCCCCCCCCCCACCCCCCCCCCCCCCCCCCCCGCCCCCTCTCCTCCACACCTCTCCTCCACACACACACACACACACACACACACACCACACACTCTTTTGCTCATGTTCTCGCTCTCTCAGACAAGTTTGAATCCCATTGTTCTGATGTCTTGTGTTGCAGGCAACACATGAGCAACCTATTGGAGTTGCAACCATGGCATCTACAGGCTCCGGTTCAGGAGACAACACCAGCTCTGGGGGCTGCACCACGCCAAACAGCAATCCTAACTATGACTCTGATGCCAAATCTGATTGCATTGAGGAATCCCACAACCATGAGGAAGCCTACCATGTCTGTGGGTACTGCAAGCAGCCTTACAGCGACCCCAGGGTACTGGATTGCTTGCACACCTTTTGTCTCTATTGCTTGCAGAACATGATAAATCATGCTCACAATGGTGACAAATACGGGGATATTGAGTGTGTTAGATGCAAGGGCACCACCAGCCTGGAGACGGGCAACCTGTCTACAGACACTGTCCCAGACTATGCTCGCCGCCGCTACATTGAGAAATTCACCTTCACCAGTGAGGACAACGTAATCTGTCGATCATGTAAAGTCGGCAACCCAGCCATCGCCCGATGCTACGAATGTGTCACATTTCTCTGTGACATGTGCACCCCACAGCACGGCAAACTGCACCGTTATTCCAGCCATCGTGTTATTTCTCTGAATGACACATTTGAACGCCTAAACAATGATAGCATCTGTTCTGCCCATCTAGATTACCCACGTCAAGCCACCCAGTATTGCCATGTTTGCCGGCTGTCCTATTGTGAAGACTGCCATCATCAGCACCACTACCCCTCCCACAAAGTTGTCAGCATCACTGACAGCTCTTCCTTCCCGGAAATGATGATCAACATCGACATTGAGATGAAGATGTCGCAGGAGAAGATGACTGATTTCGCCGCTGGAATCAAGAAGTTGGGCCACTGTAGCAGGCATTGCTTGGAGGACCTTCAGCGTCTGAAAGCTCAGACTATTTCAGTCATCAATCAAAGGTATGAGCACATGGAGCAAGCGCTGAGCCAGTATGTGATCGGTACTCAGGAGGCAGCAAGCCATCTGTTCAAGGCTCACTTTGAGTTCAGTCAGCAGTTGCAAGAACTCAACAAGTTCATGGAGGCACAGTGCAAGAATGCCATACCTCTGGATAATCTGCAGACTAAGACCTTTGTTGAAAAAATCCTGAAGAAAATCAACAACTCAAAGCCAGACCCCCACCAGAATCTACGCTTTGAATTTGAGCTTATTCCAGGGAATCCCATGGACGCCACCCAGTGTCTTGGCTCCATCAGTCTTGTGGCTCCGCTTGTAGACCAGCAAATCCCTGGTTATCAGCAACAACCCATTGCACGCCCTACAAGCGTTAATCGCTCCTCTGCCAATCAGAATTATGGCGGTATCGACAGCTATCAGAATGCAGACACTGTCAGTGGGTCAAACAGTTACAGGCAGTACTCTTCATTCAGTCAGCAATCCCAGCATACCGGTCAAATAACTCGAGCCAGTCCTCCGACATGAACCAGGGCGGGTACTACGGCTATGAACAACGATCTCAGCAAAGGAACAGCTATGATCCTTTCCCTAGCCAGTCCTCCTACCAGCGATCCTCCTCCAGTCCAATGACTGTGAGTCAACCCAATTCTGCCAGTATGGTCAGCGACAGTGTTTTTGACTTCAGCAATCTGCACATAGACAGAAATGATGGAACCAATACCAACTTCTACTCTTCTTCCCAGAACCAGAATCGGCCTTATCAAGCGTGGTCCAATGGTTTGATGGAAGTGCTGGTGCTCCTCCCCCAACTGATGACATTTTCACTCGATCCAGTTTGTTCCAAGTTCCAGACGGCACGGGCAGCAGCACAAGCAGAGCTGTCACACCTATCAGACGCACCAGGATGCAGTTCATTTCCAAGTTTGGAGAATACGGCAATTCCCAAGGGCAGTTCACCGAACCAAGTGGAGTTGCCATTGATTCTGAAAATCGTTTGATTGTTGCCGACACCAACAACAGCCGGATCCAGATCTTTGACATACATGGACGTTTCTTGTCTCAGTTTGGCAGCTCCAGTACCTCTAAGCTGACCTACCCGAACCGAATTGCTGTCTCTAAAGTTACAGGCAAAGTGGTCATCACGGAGCGAGCTCCGTCTCATCGAGTGCAGACCTACACCATTGATGGCAAGCACCTGAAAACTTTCGGTGAAGAAATCCTCCAACACCCACGTGGAGTTGCTGTTGACCGAAATGACAACATAATCATCATTGAATGCAAGGTGATGCGTGTAACCATCTTCAGCATGGACGCGAGGTACTGGACCAGTTCAGCTTGTCCAAGGATCTTCAGTTCCCCAACAGTGTGGCTGTCAACAACAGGCAGGAAATCTTCATCAGTGACAACCGTTCTCACAATGTCAAGGTCTTCAGCTACAAAGGGGCTCTCCTGCGCACCATCGGCCAGGAAGGATTGACCAACTACCCCATTGCTGTGGCCATCAACCAGCGTGACCAGGTGGTGGTGGCCGACAACCACAACAACTTCAACATCACTGTTTTTGAACAGGACGGCACACTGGTGGGAGGCTATGAGAGCAAGACCAAACACGCCCAGTGCTTCGACCTGACTGTCACCAATGATGGACTGGCCATCCTGACCAGCAAAGATTTCAAGGTGTACTGCTACCCCTACCAAGAAGACAGCCCCCACTACCTGCAGCACCAGCGCAGATGAGCAGTCCCTTCATGTCAAAATGGTTGTTATCCTCTCCCCCCCCCCCCCCCCCCCCCCCCTTTCCTTATCTCTGTTTATGTGTAGATAATGAATTGGTGCTTTTCTATTATTTGCTTGTTTTGAAACGGACACGATTCCCGCTTCAGTAGGTTTCGGTTTTCTCAGTTCTGCTCATAAGAGGACACTTTTCATTAGAGAAAGGAAGCCTTGTTTTTCTTGGAACTGACGGTTTTACAGTCACATGTTAGATTGTGCACATACACATTTGTCTCTGCTTCTTTACAATGGTTTTTTTGCTAATCCCATCTGAAAACAGTCGCACGCTTTTTTTTTTTCGTTTTTAAATTTTTTTTTATATATTCAATTAGAAATTTACAAACTGCTGAAAATGCAGCACAAGAGATTTGCAGCACATTTTCACACATGCACACACACTCACACACTTTTTTGGAGGGGAAGTGGGGCGGGGGGGGGTTGAAGCAGACCAAGTAATTCCAAAGGATTTTGATTTGGAAACATTTTTCCGTAGCTGATCAGCCTATGTGCTGTCATTGTAGTGACAAATTTGTATAAGTTTAGCTGCTTCCAAAAGGTATTCCTTCCGCATCTGTCATGATACGTAAACCCACACTTGCACACATCCTTGCACATGCGCACACTAATACACATACACACACACAATCGCACACACACACACACACACACACACACACACACACACACACACACACACACACACACACACTTCTTGCTTGCACAGGAAAGAGTTTATGTGCGAAAGCATGCATGATACAACAGGAATGGTTTTCGTAATGGGATCTTTATTTTTTTTAATTTTTTTTTTTAAATTCAGATCATTACCCTGTGAAGCAAACCTCCATCCTGTCTGGCTTTGTTCCTTTGGTAGTGGTGTTGCTTTTGCCAGTGGTTGGCCATAGTTCAAACAGAGTATCTACAATACCGGTTAAAAGAGAAAGAACTAACGACAGGTCGATTAACGTTGAGTTTCTCTGCTCATGCTGCTGACTGTGGAGTTGGTCGTGAGGCTGTAGCCACTTGTTCTTTTGAAAGGCTTCAAAATTGATTCTTTCCTACTGCATTAAGTAATCTAACCATGAGACAACATTTTTAGGAAAGGTGTTTATCCACGCCAGACTGCCTGTTTGTTCTGGAGTTAACAAAGACGATCTGTATCATTAGAGCTAAATCGGGTGTATGATTATGACCGGCAAGTGGCATGCTGACTTTGCTTTAGCGAGAGCTAGGTATCCAGAGATCATGACTGGCTAGGACTTTCTGCAATCCTGTCCCAAGAAGACTTCTTACACCCGACAGTTTTCACTATAATACTTTGTCATCCAAGCAAAGATCCTGATGAACTTGGAAATTATGTTTAGGTCACATTTCTCAACAATGATTTTTACAAAGGACCGTCAGTAAGGAGGAGTGCACCTCCGAAGGTATATCTACAGGAGTAATTTATTGTACTTGTTTACCGTACATGTATTGGACTTTTAAATGGGAAAAGCTTCCATTCTGATTATATGAGGGTCAAAACTCGGCAGAATTATGTCAGGACTTGTAAATTGTAGTGGTAATGAAAAAGAAAAAAAAGTCGAGTGCTGAAAGAAATCTGAATTCTTCCTTGGCCCGAGTTGAGTTTCAAATGGTTCATGTGGTGTTGAGCTCAGTTAAAGTATTTTAATCTGCCTCCTATCCACCTCCCTCCTCTCCCCCTCCCTCCTATCCACCTCCCTCCTATCCACCTCCCTCCTCTCCCCCCTCCCTTCTCTCCTTCCACATCTTATCTCCTCATACACACACACACACACACACACACACACACACACACACACACACACACACGCGCGCACATGGCACACACACAAACACCCTGCCCCCCTCCACACTATTTCACCATCTCCATACTCTTTCAAAGCTTCCCCACCACCCCAACATTCACTCTTGACCCCTCCAATCATTTTATCCTAAGCTGTTTTATCACTTTACCAGTTTTAACGTATACTGTACAGCAATTCTACAAACCCGACTTTCTAAGTCAGGTACTTTGTCTAGAATGGTTAGTTACACTGTTTAGCTGTCTGTTCTGTAGAATGGTTAGTTACACTGTTTAGCTGTCTGTTCTGTAGAATGGTTAGTTACACTGTTTAGCTGTCTGTTCTGTAGAATGGTTAGTTACACTGTTTAGCTGTCTGTTCTGTGAAGTGATGGCACCAGTGTTGCTGGTGTGTCGTGTACAGTGTATATTGGTTCACAGATGATAGAAGTATTATGTACCCACGGGACATGACTTTTATGAAAGGGACTGCTCAAATCAAAATTATTCATCAGATATACTTTATCATGGATTTTTATAGTGAGGATAAGTTACTGATCACTTGTACAATTTACATCAGAAGGATTTAAACATGCCCAGTTTTGTTGTCCGAAACACACACACGTATATACACACACATACAGTACACACAGATTCAAAATGTCATGAAGATCTTCACCATCAAGAACATAGGATAACATATTCAGGGCTACAGTGGAGAAATGTTAGAACTCTCTCTTGCCACCAGTTATCATAATTGTGAGGTTTGAATTATTTGATATTCTTTTAATAACCATTTATGTTATGGATACATGCACAGCGCTAGTGAGAGAGAACAGTGTTCTTGAATTGAAAAAAGAACAAGTTGAATATTTGTCTCACACCTGAAGTACTCTGATCGAGTGTGAGAGTTGTATTATGCACAAAAGGTGAAAGACAAACCGACAGTAATCTTGGGAATAGTGTGTGCGTCAGACGTGGAAATGATCAACACCACTATGATAGTTTCAGGACTAGTTCACAGACAAAGATCTATGTTTTCACCTTTTGTTTTTGTTGGTTTTCCCCAGAAGGTCCTGTATTTAAAGTACAGCGATGAAACATCAAACAGTGCTATGTGTGAGGACTTGTTAACACTTTTTTTAATGAGATTGTTAGTCATAACGACTTTGATTGACATTCATGTATCTGGTCAACAATGGGACTTTTTTTTGTTTTTTGTTTTTTTTTACAGTTTCCACCTTCTACTTAGAAGAGACTATGTTGTAAAACAGATCAGTCTTCTGAAAAGTGTCCGTGATTTAATATTTTTAATAAAATATTTTATGGGCTCTGTATTCGGACATGTAGAACTACAAGCGACAGGTGTGGCATTAAGAAGCAGAGTTACATAGCCTGAGGATGAGACTATCGGGACTGGTTTGGTCAAATACAGTTGGTGTTGCAGGTCATGTAGTAATAATACTCTTGTCTGTTTGTTCTTGTGTATGGAGAAATAGGTGTTTGGTAATGATGATACTGGTTTCTATGATGAGCAAGATGAGAAAAGAAAACTGCCTGATACATGGATCTCCCGTAAACGAGCAAGCTTTTTTTTTTTCTTTTTCTTTTTTGCATTGTTTAATGACTTGTGACGATTGAGAAAGGGTTTTTTTTTTTACTATGAATAGTCTCCCTTTTGTCACACAATGTATTTGCACCATAATTAGCAAATTAATGTTGGTGATTTAGCATGAGTTTTAGAATTAGCCATTTTCTGTTCACATGTTGGGATTGCGTTTGTGCACTGTTTATTATGATTGCTGACCCCGAAGATGTAAAAAAGTTCAAAATACTTGTTTGTTTGTTTGTTTTTTAAACCTTTTGTGTGTTTAGCAGACCCCACTTTGGCAGTTCTTTTGCGCTTGCACCTTGTTTGTGGAGCATGTTAGAAGACTGAAAGCCATGTCAAAGACGATTGCTGTCTTACCTGATCACCAAGCCATATTTGGGAGAAAACTTGGTGCTACCAACTGGTCCTGCCAGGAAAGTGACTGTGGAGGGGTCACCACGCCGCCATAGGCCATGCTGTGGCAAGTATGTGAAGCGATGTGCAGACACTACATCATTGTGTTACTGCTTTCACTTGTTTGTCCACCTGGCTGTTTCGTGTTGTTTACCAAGGCAGCCAATTGATATCGCACAGCTGAACACATGGACACACAAACCTGATGTGTCCATGACCGCAGTTGAAAGAAAACATTGTTAAAACTGTGTAAAAGCTCAGAGCAGTAGTCTGGATGCTTGATGCCATTTTTTTCCAAGATGTTCTGCGTTAACATTATTCCAGTTCGACCCATGGTTTGGGGCCCAGTCCCTCCCCTTTTGCGCTCCCCTATTCTTCCAGAGGCCTGGAGGTAGGAGTGGAGATGAGGTCAGCATGACTTCACTTGCATGTATGTGCATGTGTTTTTTGCCATGTACACACTGCCCAAGTGCGGACGTTGCGGTTGTTTGCATGTTTTCCAGTGCAAACCAGCTTGGTGCTTGTGTATGTCACATAGAAAGTGACTTGTGTTAACTGTTGTTATTTGCTACTTGTGTGTAGAAAAGTGTTTTATTATTGTGATAAAATGTGACCCTCCATCATGGAATGAAATGAGACCGTCGCATCTCCACCTTTCCCTTAGTAGATTAAGAAGGATAAGAGTTAATAGGAGAGTGGGTCAGTTGGGGATGCATGAGTTTTTAAACCAAAGTTGATTTGCTAGTACTGGAATTTAATCTATGGGCCAGAGACTAAATTTTGAAAACGTAAAAATTGCTTTCGAAGAAAATCACCCAGCAGTTTTTGCTGCTGAAATAGTAAGAATGTTTCCTTTTTTTTTTTTCAACTTTCTAATTCAGTTTCAGCGCTTGCACATCAAATTTAGGCTCAGTTTAAGGTTGTTTTGAACTTGGAAGACGTGCGTCTGTTGTTGCAAAGTGTTGAAATGAAAGTCTGCCCAGACAGGGAGTCAGACAGAGCATCGCCTGCCCAGACAGGGAGTCGGACAGAGCATGGCCCATGAGGGCAGTGTGGCTCGGTCCATGATGGAGGGGGACATTTATGTGCAAGTGTTATACTTTTCTGTTGTTACTCAGTATTTGACGTAGAGGATTTATTTGATTTTCATTTGAAAGACGTCCATAATTTATTGTCTGAGAGGTGAGGTTTGAAAACATAGATGTGCTTTCTTTGTTTATTGTTTGCTGTGTACAATGTATTTTAAATGATTTTTCTTTCGTTCTTTTGTTAAAAGTGCCTCTCATAAATAATTCTGATTATACACATGAAACGGACCTCTCATAAATAATTCTGATTATACACATGAAACAGATCAAGTTTAGCCGACTAGTGATGGGAGAACTTGGTAGAAATGAAATGATAGAAAAAAATATCCATTCTTCATTGTAACAAGATGTAAGGATAATACAACTCCTTATTAGCAAGTTATGCTATAACGCACTTTCAACCACCTCAACAAGCTTCTTTTAACAAAGCACATGTTAGCATATGTGCATTCAAACTCCAGACCGCACGACTACACATGCTAAGCATCCCAAGCCTACTCCAATACTGCACTTTCAGTAGCTGTTGTGACAAGTGCTGAAATGGGTTTCTTTCCACAGTTTGATTAGAGTGCCGGTGATGGAAGTGATCTGATACTTCAAGGCAAAAATCATACATCTTCTTGAGCTTAGAACATCAATCACAGACTTGTTCTGATACTTCAAGGCAAAAATCATACATCTTCTTGAGCTTAGAACATCAACCACGGACTTGTTCTGATACTTCAAGGCAAATATCGTACATCTTCTTGAGCTTAGAACGTCAACCACGGGCTTGTTCTGATACTTCAAGGCAAAAATCGTACATCTTCTTGAGCTTAGAACGTCAACCATGGGCTTGTTCTGATACTCTTAGGCCCAAATCATACTTTCCGCTGAGCTTCCATTGAACTCGGGTTGACAGTGCGTACGTAGTGTCTTAAATACAGAGCCAACTGTCGCTGAAATCCTTGTCATGTTGGGGGTAACTTTCATTCATTACATTTTGATGTCGTAGACAACAAAACATGTCAGAAACCACTCAAGTCCGGAATTACCTGTTTCGTACGCTTGTAAGAAATCAGTAAATTAACTGGCAGGAGAGCTCTGCTGCTGAATAACTATACTTAAATATGAAGGGAAAAAGTCGGTGTATGATAATATATGACAACTGTAACCTTACTGTTTTCAGATCACAATCATACATCTGTTTGGAAAGTGGAAAGAATGAAATTTGAGGCTTCTGATGTAGGTTTCCAAGTGTTGCAAGAAAAGACTGCATAGTTGTAACATGGTGGTCCTTCATTTTCTTCCTTGCACAGACATTAGGTCAGGCCTTGTTTACTCTTCGGGCACAACTTTTCTTTTAAATTAAGTTGTTCTTATTGTTATGCATGTGATATGAAGTTGGTAGATGGAGGAAAAATAAAAGTAGTTTTCATGTCATTCGTGGTTGTTAATCTGTGGTGTGATCAATATCTTCTTTTTTATTTGTTTGTTGCATGTATGTGTGTGTATGTTGAACATTTGTAATACTTGATGTTTCTGGAGAGACACACATTACAGCAGTTGTTTCCCTTGTGATGTGTTGACACCATTTTGAGGGAAGGGAAGAAGTGAAAACCCTTCCACCCAAGAAATAACTGGTTTTTGAGTTTGAGATGGGCTGGCGCAATGATAAAGAATTTTTTTTTTTTTTGGCTTACTTTGTGTAAACTTGGATATTTTGTGTGAGCAACATTGTTTTGTCAGTGCCCTTGATGGAGACTCTTGATGTATATGCAAAACATTTGCACAACAAAGATAACATCACATGGTAAGTGATGACATTCGTGGAGGTGGAGGTTTGTATTTTGTAGTGTTTATCATGGCTTTGAACTGAGGAACAATGTCCTGAGGCTCACTTTGACATAGGCCCCTGTGTTGGAGTTTGTGGCCGAGCTTGATTAGTCCTCCGAGTGCTGATTATGTCGGCGTTGATCAATGCTAACATATGTGTTTTGATGTGGCGAGAGTAGGAGTGTATGCACTGATGATGATCGTTGCTTGAACGAAGCGTTGATCAATGCTAACATATGTGTTTTGATGTGGCCAAAGGAGGAGTGTATGCACTGATGATGATCGTTGCTTGAACGAAGGTGTTTGCACCGACGGACACAAGCTTGAATTTGGCCAGTCCCATTGCCCACACTACCCCCTAAAACCCCCATCTCTGTCCACCTGCCTCCATTGTTCCTGGCCGTTCCCTTTCCCATTTTGTGGTGACCGTTTTTGTCCTACACCAGTGTTGCTGACATCAGCAGAGGGCGCATGCCTGCGGATCGTCATCAGCCTTTTGTTCTAGCTGTTGATCAAAGCTGCATTCGCAGGATAGTATTTTTACTTCACAGAAGCTGGTGGAAAATATGCGAAGGTTGGTTGGTTGGTTGGTTGTTTTTTCTAATTTCTTTCGATTATTCTCTACATTGTACTCATGTTTGTTGTACATGGGTGTATGCAAGCTTATCTGGGAGGTCCCCGTGGGTCGGCTCTGTAGTTGCAGGTTGTGCATGTGGGCATTCTTTGTCACACTAGTTTATTCAATTTGGACAGCTGAAGTTGATGTTGACTGTGCCAGCTTTTAATGTGTGCTTGTTTGTTTGTATTCTGAAACCAGAATACCAAGCTCAAAACAGAAGAGCAATTTATTTTTGTAAACCCTATGTTTCTGTTGAAAATCAACAAGGTTGTGTTTAAGCATTGCATAGGTTTTCTATTGTCATAACTGTTACAGGATTGTTCCAATTGTATATTGAACTAAAGCATGATGGGAAAACTTGCATCACGTAATGATGAAATATTTGTTTCCTTCCATTAGATTCCATGAGTATGCATGTGTATGTGCAGCACAAAATAATGTCATACATTTTCTTTTGAAAAGCACAGATATTTCCTTTCGTTAATTTCCATTTTCGTCCTCTTAGCCATTGGTTTTACTGTCATTTGAATATACATATGCAAATATTGTTATTGGATAATAACTAAAAAAAAAATATGTTTTATTCTTCCTGTTTTCAGAAGTTTATGTATTTATCTCTGTCTTGCTTCATCCATGTACACTGCACAGACAATGAAAAAATCATTTTGAATGAGTTTAATGTAGTAAACAAATACATTGTTACTATGACTCTTTGAGATTAATCTAACTGCTGGTAAAGCCCATTTTATATTGCAGGTGTTGGATCCAGTATCAGTGTTAAACAGAAGATAGCCACACATGCACATGAATCAGTATTGAAGTTTGATATATGTTCATTTTATTTGGGCGCCATTATTTCTTTGTGGATAGAACATACATATTTTTTTGTTACTGTTATCAGCATATGCTTGACTGGCTGAGGTGCTAACACTGAACAAGAAAGTTTCTGACCTTTTCTCACAAGCTGAAAATGGTTAAAAAAAAAAAAATAAATAAATAAATAAAAAATGTGTGACAATTGCATAGCGAAGACTGTCGCTTACTTTCAGCTTTTTATTCATATGGCGGGATAGTTACATAAACCTACATTTCCTCTTTGTTTCCTTTTTCTTTTTTTCATGGTTCGTCATATTGAAGCCAAAGAAAACTTCCTTCAGTTTGTTCTGAACATTCCCGCTCTTATCTTTCCTTCTTTTCCTTTATATGTGTGTGTGTGTGTGTCATTGTTGAAACACCAGACACATTAATACAGAAAAGAACAAACAAACAAATAACAATGTCCAATTATTCTCTCTCAGATGTTGATTTGTTATCATTGGTTCAAGTTCGATTAAATAACATATCATATTTGTGCCATTATTCAGTTTTCCTTGTTGACACAACAAAAATGTAGCAATAAATTAAACAGGTGTTCAAATGTTGCAGTGTGAATTGGGGGGGGGGGGGGGGGGGGGGGGGGGGGGGGGGGGGGGGGGGGGGGGGAATTCTATTGCACAAGTCAAAACGACGTTTCTGTACTTTTTAAAAAATCTCTCTGGACGTAATATTTTGAACAATGAGAACAGTGGACGTCTGATTTGTTATCATGTAAGCGAAGAACGGGGAAGAAATGGTACGGGCCGGTAGTGACCACTTTCAGTAAGTTGTTTCCATGTCTTGCCAGTCATTATTCGAGTCATCAAGAATATTAAAGTAATGCTTTAATTTTTATCGACCATTTACATTTGTTGAGTCATATTTTTCTTCTGCAGATTTGTTTGGTTTTTTTTTTTCCAATATGTTACGAATGGAAAGAATGGCGTACTACTGGTAATGTTTCATAATCAAATTAAGATCATATACAAAACATTTTCTTCAGTACATACTGTATACTTCATGAACTGGTTTTGTTTTTTTTTAAACAAATCTGCTTTCACTATATTGTGTGTACTTTTCAACTGACAGATGAATCGGCTTTGGTGCTTAGCTTTTTTACTGCAAGACTTGTTTGCTAAAGTCAGTGAGTTTTGTTACACTGATGGAATCGATGGAGGACAGCTTCTGATCACATCGCTAATGTCTTGATGTGAACTGTAAAACTTTTATTCTGTCTGCCTCTCTCTCTCTCTCTCTCTCTCTCTCTCTCTCTCTCTCTCTCTCTCTGCATGTGTAATGGGGACCATTGTCTCACTGCCAGTGCCAGTGAAATTATGACATGATTTAAAGTTTGCGAATTCACATGTGTACATTTTTTTTTTTAATGTAATTGGACAGATATTCATTCCTAATATTTTGCAGGATTACTAACAAACAACAAATCACCATCGTATTAATGTCATCCCAGTGGGGAACGCTTGGCAGTGGTAGTTTTTGCACCCTGGGTTAGGTTGGGTGTAAATTGCGTCTCCATGAACTGATGAATGGTTGTTACACATGATAGCAGGAACTGGTCACTTCTGCTGACATGTTCATTGGCTACTGGTTCCTCCATGATGAGATGAACGAGTGATGGATCAGAACAGTTCAGCTCAATACTCAGCTCAGTCTGCACTGCAAGGGCTTGAACCACCAACCCTGAGGTTAAAAGCCCAGTGTTCTGAACACTACACTCTGTCCATCCATCGTCAAAACTAATGTGACATAAGCTGCCATGATGCAGTGGTAATGGCTGTGGGTCAGGGGAGGGGAGGGAAGCCAGTCTAATCAGTGCATCAGTAGAATTTGCTAGCAGCTGTGTGCTTCTACTTGAGAGTTGTTGGGTTTGCCGTGGGCTTAAAGTGAAAATTACAGCCATGCAGTACAGTCGGGCTTAAGACACATAATGGATGTGTCTCTGAGAGAGTGGATGAAATTTCCTGACGACACTCTGTCTTTGTATCTTTCGGGCCTGGTTTGCCCCGGAATGTGTTATGAAAGGAAATATGGATTACAGCCTTTTCATGTCGCCATTTCCACGGCCTTGTGATGGAGCCAAAATCGAACTCCATGGTGTCACGTTTCTGAGCGTGATTAGTCATTATGAAGAAAAGTTTCCATACTTGAAGGGAGGTCGACTGGCCACCTTGGTTCTTTCACCACAGCCATGCCTTTGTAAAGTGAAAGTCTTTGGAGCCAGCAAGTTCATGGTGACGGATTTACACGGTAGCATTCGCAGGGGGGGGGGGGTGGGGGGGGGGGGGGGGGGGGGGGGGGGGGGGGGGGGGGAATGCTTACTGAAACCTGCCCCATCAGGCAGCAGTTATTGTCCTCAGTAAGAGGTTTAGTAGGTGCTGTGGTGCATACGTTGCACCATATACATAACTCACATTATGTAAAGTCCCGGAAGGCTTTTACAGGTGTCATAAGTTGCAGGCATAATTATCTGAGAAGAGAAAGCATCACAAAGCTTGTATGGATACCTAAAAAAAAAAAAAAAGTTCTGCAAGAAACGTGTTATCTTGTGACAAAGGAAAAAGATGTTTCTCGTGACTAATCTGTCTCCTTTAAATATGTCAGGCTTTGGGGGTGAGGTGTGTATGTGTGGGATTCATTTTGTTTGTTTGTTTTTTATGAAAGGTTTTAAGTAACAAGTTACTGTTTGCAAAATCCCAGTCGGACATGTTATCCAGATGATCTACAGTCTTCATAATGACGAATATTTCTGTATGCTGTTGATCATGTGAAAACACACTTCATTGCATTTACTGGAATTTCATTAGTCGATGAAGAACGTTTTAAGGTGTTGACAGTTTTTATTCCGCTTTTTCCATGTTCTTTTGAGGGCTGCTTTGTTTTCGATCATATCAATGCTGAGAAGAGTTGAAGTGTTCAGAGGAGAGTGCACTTTCTTTCGATCAGGACAAGCAGTGGTCGAAGAAAGCAGAGCTCCCCCTCCCACCACCCCCCCATCCTCCAATCCTGTTCTTGACCATTCTTGATAAACCTGTGCATGTCCCTTTTTTTTTCCTTCTCAAACTGATGTAAGGCAAAAAATGTAGAGTTACATGGAGGAACTTGGCTGAAGCATTTCTTGGAAGTAGATAATACAACGAAGCGTGTAAATGTATTAGTTATGTGGCCTTTTTTTTTTTTCTTTTTTTTTCAGTTTTGATCCCATGCCTCTGTCAACCCCACTTTTTAATTTTGATATTTTCTCTTTTATCAATCAAAACTAATTCTGCCAAAAATCAAATAGCAATCATAAACAATGTAGTAACTTGTTTGTTGACTTGGTGTACAGCTGTTACTGTTGTTTCATGCTATTTGATTATTCATCGGAAAGTGCCTATTGTCGAAAGGCACTTTTGTTGAAGGTTCTGACATTGTTAGCTTTCTATGTTGTAAGAACTCCCGCAAAGGCCCCGAGCGGAAGTAATGGTTAACAGAAAAATTTATAAACCATTTTTTCTGTTCACAGATTTCTTGCTGTCCACAATGTTATTGTTTAGACTGATGTTGCATGGCCACGTGTGTTTGTTGGTTGTTGGGGTTTTTTTTGTCAATGAAAAAAAAATATTTTGTAAAATCCTTGAAAAAAAAAAATGCAAGTTTTGATTTTGGTTGTGGGAGTGTTGTGCAGTGTTCTACATAGTTTCATATCGTAGATTTGTTTTGGTGTGCTTATTTTTCAGATGCATTTATTTTTTTATCGTCTTCAGCATCCAACATTTGATATCCTTTTGTACTGGTGAAGTTTGATAGAATTTTCTCATTTGATTTAAGGATAAATAAGTATGTACATTAAGTGATTTTGATCGTGATTGTTTTCTAGATCGGTAGAGTTGCATGAGTTTTTAAAAATTTTTAGCATTGGAATGGCATGTTGGTCATTGTATATGACGCAGTGACACAATGGACTAGAGTTATATCAGATGGCCCAGCATTGTGTAGCATTGGAGGGTACTTGAATTGTTATTGTCGCATCTCATGAAACGTTGTGTTTGACCTCACTCGCATCATGTTCATAATCTTGTTGAACCGCCCCAAATGCATTTAAACAAAAAGTTATAAATAACAGTTTGAAAAAAAAAAAAAAAAACCTTACCCCATCCTTTTTTTTTTTTAAATGCCATTTTGAAAGTGGACTTCAATGAGGTTACAGCCCTGATGTGGCTCGTCGCGGTCAGCTGAAAGTGGACTTCAATGAGGTTACAGCCCTGATGTGGCTCGTCGCGGTCAGCTGGACTAGAAGTAACAGGAACTGAAATGAATTCTCAGTGTGACAACGTCATATGATCTTTGTAACGTTAAAACTGAAGTACTTGAATCATCTTGTTGTTGTTAAAGATAGTATGTACAATGTATGCATGGCTGCCAGTCCTTCATGATTTGCTCTAAATCGAAACCTCCGTATGAAGTTGGTGTTGAACTTGATATTTCACCCATTTTGAAAGAACGAAAAGAGAAGGAAGCTCAGAAAAGAAAGAGGAAAACGTGTTGGTGTGCTGCTGATGCAGGCGATGTCATTTCTGTGCACAGTGCTCTCTGTGCATCACATGCTTTCTGTGCACAGTGCTCTCTCTGTGCGTCACGTGTTTTCTGTGCGTCACGTGTTTTCTGTGCACAGTGCTCTCTGTGCGTCACATGCTTTCTGTGCACAGTGCTCTCTCTGTGCGTCACGTGTTTTCTGTGCACAGTGCTCTCTCTGTGCGTCACGTGTTTTCGGCTGAGACATTGTCATGCCAACAAACCGGCATGGCCATGATCTCATGATGAGCCACCTCCTCTCCTGAACCCACTGCTCACAAAGAGGACTGATGTGTCACCTCCAATGCCCACAAAGAGGACTGATGTGTCACCTCCAATGCCCACAAAGAGGACTGATGTGTCACCTCCAATGCCCACAAAGAGGACTGATGTGTCACCTCCAATGCCCACAAAGAGGACTGATGTGTCACCTCCAAAGCTAGACCTTTGCACTGTTCCAACAGTCACAAAGGAAAACCGTTTGTGGGATTATGAGTGTACTGAAACATCGAATGGCTTGTGGGCTTCCTCTTGGCGTCTTGATAGGCAGTGAGAATTGTTTGGCAATACTCATCTCATCTCCAAGTATTCTGGCGCATGCCAGGATTGTGTCTGCCCCAAAATCGGCAGAGGTCAGCCAAGATGGCAGCAGCATGGCTGTCCTGATCCTCATGGGTATCCCCAGGGAGCGAGGTTAGCGCTAACAAGTGTAGGCTTTGGCTGACCAGGAAGGAAGGGAAAATCCTGCTGCCCACTCCACCCCTGGTGGAGATGACCCTGTTGTGTTTGACCATGAGAGGCGAAATCCGTGATCAGTTGTTTGTTAGAATATCAGGCAAACATCTGTGCTGCAGGATTCAGTTGTTTGTCAGAATATCAGGCAAACATCTGTGCTGCAGGATTCAGTTGTTCGTCAGAATATCAGGCAAACATCTGTGCTGCAGGATTCAGTTGTTTGTCAGAATATCAGGCAAACATCTGTGCTGCAGGATTCAGTTGTTTGTCAGAATATCAGGCAAACATCTGTGCTGCAGGATTCAGTTGTTTGTCAGAATATCAGGCAAACATCTGTGCTGCAGGATTCAGTTGTTTGTCAGAATATCGGGCAAACATCTGTGCTGCAGGATTCAGTTGTTTGTCAGAATATCGGGCAAACATCTGTGCTGCAGGATTCAGTTGTTTGTCAGAATATCAGGCAAACATCTGTGCTGCAGGATTCAGTTGTTTGTCAGAATATCAGGCAAACATCTGTGCTGCAGGATTCAGTTGTTTGTCAGAATATCAGGCAAACATCTGTGCTGCAGGATTCAGTTGTTTGTCAGAATATCAGGCAAACATCTGTGCTGCAGGATTCAGTTGTTTGTCAGAATATCAGGCAAACATCTGTGCTGCAGGATTCAGTTTGTCAGAATATCAGGCAAACATCTGTGCTGATGGATGTGGTCCTGGCTTCTTGGTCCTCATGTTTCAGGAATGAGAGGTTGCCCTCCGCTCTGAGACACACATGTATTGGAGCTGAAACAAAGTGACAGACAAAAACTTGCTAGGCAGCAGTTTTCGTCTTCAGATGCGAAAACAAAAAGCCGAAATTTTCGTGCCCATCATCATCGCCGCCACCACCTCCAGCCTCTTGTCAGCCATGTTTAACAAGGTAGGTTAGACTTCACACGATTTACCTCAAATTCATGTCTCGTTTAAAGCATTCTTTTACTGCAGTGATTCATTCTTTTGAGAGTGACCCCCATT
>CM031601.1:3125467-3127967 GCA_018398815.1 Conus ventricosus
ATCATCCTCATCGATCAATTCAAAAGTCAAACAACCCACCACCCAAGATTGCTTTCTTCACTCACTGCAGATCCCTGCTGCAAGTTGCCAGTGTGCTTACCGGTGTGTTTACCGGTGTGTTTACTGGTGTGTTTACTGGTGTGTTTACCAGTGTGCTTACCGGTGTGTTTACCGGGTGTGTTTACCGGTGTGTTACCGGGTGTGTTTACCGGTGTGTTTACCGGTGTGTTTACCGGTGTGTTTACCAGTGTGTTTACCGGTGTGCTTACCGGTGTGTTTACCGGTGTGTTTACCGGGTGTGTTTACCGGTGTGTTTACTGGTGTGGTGTGTTTACCGGTGTGTTTACTGGTGTGTTTACTGGTGTGTTTACCGGTGTGTTTACCGGGTGTGTTTACCGGTGTGTTTACCGGTGTGTTTACCTGTGTGTTTACCGGTGTGTTTACCGGGTGTGTTTACTGGTGTGTTTACCGGTGTGTTTACCGGGTGTGTTTACCGGTGTGTTTACTGGTGTGTTTACCGGTGTGTTTACCAGTGTGCTTACCGGTGTGTTTACTGGTGTGTTTACCGTGTGTTTACCGGGTGTGTTTACCGGTGTGTTTACTGGTGTGTTTACTGGTGTGTTTACCGGTGTGTTTACTGGTGTGTTTACTGGTGTGTTTACTGGTGTGTTTACCGGTGTGTTTACCGGTGTGTTTACCGGGTGTGTTTACCGGTGTGTTTACCAGGTGTGTTTGCTGGTCGGTCTGTTTACCGGGTGTGTTCGCCGGTGTGCTTACTGGTGTGTTTACCGGTGTGTTTACCGGTGTTTTACTGGTGTGTTTACTGGTGTGTTTACCGGTGTGTTTACCGGTGTGTGTTTGCTGGTCAGTCTGTTTACCGGGTGTGTTCGCCGGTGTGTTTACTGGTGTGTTTACTGGTGTGTTTACCGGTGTGTTTACTGGTGTGTTTTACCGGTGTGTTTACCGTGTGTTTACCGGTGTGTTTACTGTGTGTTTATTGGTGTGTTTACTGATGTGTTTACTGGTGTGTTTACTGGTGTGTTTACCGGTGTGTTTACCGGTGTGCTTACCGGTGTGTTTACTGGTGTGTTTACTGGTGTGTTTACCGGTGTGCTTACCGGTGTGCTTACCGGTGTCTTTACCGGTGTGTTTACTGGTGTGTTTATTGGTGTGTTCACCGGTGTGTTTACTGGTGTGTTTACTGGTGTGTTTACCGGTGTGTTTACCGGGTGTGTTTACTGGTGTGTTTACTGGTGTGTTTACCGGGTGTGTTTACCGGTGTGTTTACCGGTGTGTTTACTGGTGTGTTTACTCGTGTGTTTACTGGTGTGTTTACTGGTGTGTTTACCGGGTGTGTTTACTGGTGTGTTTACCGGTGTGTTTTCCGGGTGTGTTTACTGGTGTGTTTACTGTGTGTTTACCGGTGTGTTTTACCGGTGTGTTTACCGGGTGTGTTTACCGGTGTGTTTACTGGTGTGTTAACCGGTGTGTTTACCGGTGTGTTTACCGGTGTGCTTACCGGTGTGCTTACCGGTGTGTTTACCGGTGTGTTTACTGGTGTGTTTACTGGTGTTTTACCGGCGTGTTTACTGGTTTGTTTACTGGTGTGTTTACTGGTGTGTTTACTGGTGTGTTTACTGGTGTGTTTACCGGTGTGTTTACCGGGTGTGTTTACCGGTGTGTTTACCGGTGTGTTTACTGGTGTGTTTACTGGTGTGTTTACTGGTGTGTTTACCGGGTGTGTTTTACTGGTGTGTTTACTGGTGTGTTTACTGGTGTGTTTACTGGGTGTGTTTACCGTGTGTTTACTGGTGTGTTTACCGGTGTTTACTGGTGTGTTTACCGGTGTGTTTACCGGTGTGTTTACCAGTGTGTTTACTGGTGTGTTTACCGGTGTGTTTACCAGTGTGTTTACTGGTGTGTTTACCGGTGTGTTTACCGGTGTGTTTACCGGGTGTGTTTACTGGTGTGTTTACCGGTGTGTTTACCAGGTGTGTTTACCAGGTCTGTTTACTGGTGTGTTTACTGGTGTGTTTACTGGTGTGTTTACCGGTGTGTTTACCGGGTGTGTTTTACTGGTGTGTTTACCGGGTGTGTTTTCTGGTGCGTTTACCGGTGTGTTTACCAGTGTGTTTACTGGTGTGTTTACTGGTGTGTTTACTGGTGTGTTTACTGGTGTGTTTACCGGTGTGTTTACCGGGTGTGTTTACTCGTGTGTTTACCGGGTGTGTTTACTGGTGTGTTTACCGGTGTGTTTACCGGTGTGTTTACTGGTGTGTTTACTGATGTGTTTACCGGTGTGTTTACTGGTGTGTTTACTGGTGTTTACCGGTGTGTTTACTGGTGTGTTTACCGGTGTGTTTACCGTGTGTTTACCGGTGTGTTTACCGGGTGATTGATCCCCAGAGTGTTCAGGGGACCAACGGCTCAAAAACAACAAACACACTAACAAACAGGAAGAAAAACAAAAACACCAGCAACAGGATAGAAAGAAAACACC
>CM031601.1:3137967-3147967 GCA_018398815.1 Conus ventricosus
TTTTAATAACGAGGGGGAGCGTCGGAGACCCGTCACAAATTGGGGACTGTCGTCCGGGATGAACATAAATGAGCCATAAGTGATTTTGATTCTGGGTTTTGTTCAGTTGCAAAGGAATTTGAAATTTGTCGTAATTGTGGAAACCTAGATATTTTTTTCTTACCGGGAAAGACGTTAGTCATGTGTTGATTCTTTTGATCTTTTTTTTCATGACTGGGCCTGTTGTTTGAACTTGCTTGATTTGGTTGCTGTTGAGGTTGATTGTGTGTAGCACAACTATTTGATCGCTTATTTACAAGTGATCGTGTGGATATCTCGCTTGTTACTGTGGTTGTGTTAACTAGCTGATCGAGGGTTAGATAGCTTCAAAATGTCGACTGAAGAGGGTGCTGAGACAATGGGTCCGCTGAAAAAGATGGACCTCATAGAAGAAGGAAAAGCTTTAGGACTAAAGGGTCCGGAACTGAAGGCATATGTAGATGAGAACTGGCCCCGTGTAATCGAGGCTCAGAAAATACAAAGGAGCGGGAAGAACAGAGAGAAAAGAAAAAGGTGAAAAAGAGGAGAGAGAAAGAGAACGGGAAAAAGAGGAGAGAGAAAGAGGAAGGGAACGGGAAAAAGAGGAGAGAGAAAGAGAACGGGAAAAAGAGGAGAGAGAACGGGAAAAGGAGGAGAGAGAACGGGAAAGAGAGGAGAGAGAAAGAGAACGGAAAGAGGGGAAAAGAGAAAGAAGGGAGATAAGGCAGTTTGAGTTAGAAAAATTAAAATTGGAGAAAGAACGGGACGGGGACGCAAAACCTCAAGTGAACTTTGCACCACATGTCAGTCCCTTGATCAATATGCCAAGGTTCGATGATAAATCCCGACCATTTAGAAGACTTCATTTCGCAATTTGAAAGGATTGCCAAAGATCAGGGCTTACCCGAAGAACGGTGGGCCACAAATTTGTCTGCGCTGCTGACACCCAAAGCTAGGGATGCTTTTTTCTGCTTGCCACCGGAAAAAACAGACAGATTATGAGTCGGTGCGCGATGCTTTGTTTCAGAGGTATCAAGTAACCGCCGATAGATATAGGAAATTGTTCAGAGAAACCGTTCGTAAATCAGGTGAGACGCACGTACAGTTTCTTTTATCGGCTTAGGGCTCTCTTTGACAAATGGATAAGGTTAGGGAACATCGAACAAACTTTTGAATCTTTGAGGGAGGAGATCGTTAAGGAGCAAATTCTCTCCACTTGTCGAAGGATCTCACAGTATTCTTGGCAGAAAGAGAATTAGGAAGTTTAGAGGAGTTAGTGAAAGTTGCAGACAGGTATGAATCTGCCCATGATCAGCGTAATGGGATGAAGGGATCGAACCAGTCGACCCGTAATGCCCAGACCACACAGTCAGGGAGTGATTCGCCGACTCCCTACAAACAGGAGGCGAGACCGCAGTTAGAAGCGGATTCTAAGTCCCGTGGCAACAGTGGGACTCAAGAGAATGTTAGAGTGAAACGCACATGTTTTAAATGTGGGCGAGAGGGTCATATCGCCAAGGAATGTAGCGGACTGCGAATACATTCCGTTGTTGCCGTTGATACAATTCAACAGCAAGGCAGAGTACCCGCCACCAACTACTAGGGCAGTAGTAAACGGGAAGCCCGGTGACCTGCTTATTAGATACAGGACTGACTCTAGCGGCAATGGTAGAGCCCGGTTTTGTGAGAGAGACAGACTATACCGGGGAAACCACCTGCGTGCGATATGCAGATGGAAGAATTAATCGGCTACCTTTGGCCCGTGTCAGAGTAGAGTCAGAGTTTGTCAGGAGTACTCTCACTGCAGCAGTGCAAAACAATCTTCCCTATCCAGCTTTGTTAGGGGGTAGGTATATTACCCCGAAGCCTAGCCAGGCTGCCAGTCAAGTGGGGAAAGCAAGGGCAGTGAAGGGTAGGAAAGTAAACAGAACGCAGGTGGAGTGCACAGGCGCCGCTAGCAGTGGAGCTAGTGTAGGCCATGAAGGTGGCCATGGTGGTGGTGCAGTGGACCATGAAATAGGTCGTAGTAGCGGTGCCGTAGGCCATGGAGGTGGCCGTAGTGGCGGTGCCGTGGGCCATGGTGGCCGTAGTGGTGGTTTAAAAAGTTGTTGGCGTTGCCATGGCAGTCAGAAATGTAGGAGCCACGGTGGCGGACCTCAGGGTCGGGCCAACATGGACCACAGAGTGACTGGAACCAGCAGCTGGGTTGGGACCAGGGAGGCAGTAATAACGCATGGCAAAGAAGGTCGAGGTGACCAGCTATCGTTAAGAATGCCAAAGACAGTCAGCTCATAGGAGCAGACAAGCCAGTGTTGGAAAAAGGAGAAGGAAATAAGGTCCAGAAATCAGTGGGCATAGGCCATGAGCGGGATTCGAACCAAGGAATTTCCTCAGAGAGAAGGAAAATCGGTTCAGATAGGATGAGTGAGGGATCATCTCATAACATTTTGAAAAGGGGAGATGATCGTCGTCGCAGTGAATGGGTGCGACAGGCTAAAAGAGGATCGCGCAGACTTTCACGCGCTCCTTTAAGGACTAAAATAGTGTGAAAGGTGCGCTGACTCTCTTGTAAAGCCTGGAATGCGCAAACTATCTGCCCCAGGTACTATTGGCGAGCCACAAACGGCGGTCAAGATTGAGAGGGGCAGGAGTAGGTCAAGGGTTGGAGTAATGCCTCCTGGGTGTTGCTCTTGTAGTGTGAACAACAGAAGCAGGACAATGGTAGGAGCAATGCCTACGGGCTGCTGTGATTGTGGTGGTGGTGTGAGCAGTCATCTGTTACGGACAGCTACTGTGTAAATATAATGTAGCTGGCTGGTTGTGTTATTTGATTGGCGTGCCCATCGTGGGGTGGATTGAGCCTATGTTCATGTGTTATTTTTCATTTTCTGATATATGTTTACATGTATGCATTGCTTTGTTCATTGCCCAGTATAGGGCGGGGTTGAGCCTATGTTCATGTGTTATTTTTCAGTTTTGATTTATGTTGCTTTTGTTCATTGCCCATTATGGAGCGGGGATCAGTACATGCTCACGTGTTATGATTTATGATTTTTCTGGTTGATATGTTTGCTCATGTTGTTTTGTCACATCTCGGTAAAGTGTGAAAATGTCCTTATGTTGTGAAATCAGGATAAATGTTTGATCTGCATATTGTGTGTGAGACCGTGTGAGCAGATTGGGGCCACACGCCTGAATTTACGTAAGCTGGGCCACACGCCTGAATTTGATTTTGATGGTATGTAGGTTGGGGCACACGCCTGAATTGAAATGTTGTCTTTGTGGATTGTGGCCACACGCCTGAATTTGATTTTGATGTTTAGGAGGCTGGGCCACACACCTGAATTTGGATCTTGTGCCAATTATGGTTGTGCTAATATTAGAAGTGAATGGAATGATTAATTAACATGTATGGACATGCTGATAGCTAACGTTATAGAGAGAGTTCTTGATTATATGTGAGCCAGTTTTATGACCGAGTGATTCAATGGACTATCTGACTGATTTATTATATTTTTAATTGGGTACATTATCCATGTTAGAGATGTTGATGGAAGTGATGTCTTGAAGCATAGGGGTAGCACTGTTATATCGACCCATGCAGTTGAGTTTGTTTTATCCAATCTGAGAACATTCGTCCTGGAGGAAATGTTGATTGGAACAACATTCTTAGGTACGGGGGTGTCATGAGTCGGCCGAATGTTCTCGAACATTTAGGCAAATTAAGGGTAGTTGCTGTTGTTGAGAGCACGTTCCTTGGGTCTTCAAGTGTGCGAATTCAGGCATCACCAGGGGGGGATACCCCGAGTCGTATACTGAAGGAGGGAGAGTGCTAGGAAGTGTTTCGCATGTCCGAGGGATAGTGACGAGGAGTTGCCGACTTGCGGTCCTGGGTACAGGAGTGTCCAGTCCGACCACTGGCTGGCTATTCACTGGGCTCTCCAGTGGGCCGGACAGAAAGGCAATCGTGTCAGGTGACCGCACGGGTAGGTGACCGTCAGCCTGCAGGCAGAGTACAGCGACCATTCAGTCGTCCTTGTTCTGAGGAATGAATGGAAGGCTGCGGCCTATCGAGTGGTTTGCGCCTTGTTTGTCTATAGAGGTAGTAAATACTTGAAGCATCAGTCATGGCTGGTAGAGAGGTCCAGGTTGTTAGTTCAATGGGTAGCTTGGGGGAATCGAACATGAGTTTGAATAGGAGGTTATGCATTAACCACTGGGTGCCCAAGTCTTTGTTGGCGCTAGCAGCTGTGGTGTGTGTGTGTGTAGGTGACTAGTGATTCCATTGGTGGAATAAAAATAACTTGGGATTTATGGTACAAATCGTGTGATATGTGTGTGCCCAGTGATTCCATTGGTTGAGCCAGTTAAACTCGGGTTCTCTCTTTCTTTGAGAACGAATATAAGGTGCTTGGAAAACCAGGAAGTGTGTGACTCACTTAAGGGAAAGTGAACTCGCCCGTCTTGCTGAGGGCTCAAGAAAATACAGCGTGAAGCAGAGGTTAGCTGTCGCCTCGTTGTCTCCTGGGTGGGGACGTAGACAGTGGAGGTTGCTGTAGCCTCGGAGCCGACGACGAGAAGAATTGTCTCCGTGTGGGGACGGTCGACAGCAAGACGTGTTAAACCTGTTGGGGCCTAGACAGGGAGCTGCCAGACAACGGTGGGTGTTTGCAGCCAGAGAAGACCTGTGGGAGAGGCCGACAGGAGCCCTTTCCGTGGAGAGGGCGAAGTACGGTGGAGTCCGGGAGACTCGGTGTGAGGGTGCGACTCAAGCTACGTTGCCAGTGTCCCCCAACTGGGATTTGGCCAATCGGAGGACACAACGGTGTGGCAGCTTCAGCTCGTGGTCGTACAGGGGGATAGAGAGAAACTGACGGTCAACCAAGGAATGCTGGCAAGTTATGGACGCTTTATGCTCTTAAGTTTATAAGTGTGCAACGGAATAGTGGAATATTGTCTTTCCTGGCTAAGTAAGAATCACTGAAGAACAGGGGATGCGATTTATGAAATTGTCTGTATGCTGTTTACATTGTTGTATGATACAGATAGTTGTATTGTGTAGTGACGGGTGGGGGCTCGGAGTCAAGTTGAATAAAAGTTGATTATTTTCTATGAAATGTTATTGGTTTCCCGTCACCTTTGTGCGGGCCCGATGTGAGTGACAGAGTGCGTGGCCTATGCGAGAGCGCATTTTGGTTGTGAAAGCGTAAATTCTTCTGTCTATAACCCCCTGCATCCCTGAATATGAAAATCATATTTTAATAACGAGGGGGAGCGTCGGAGACCCGTCACAAAGACCAAAGTACTAGTCATGGAGGAACCAGCAGCAGTCAACGGTTACAGCTTTCCGCTGTTGAGCCGACGGGTTGAGAGTTCAAGCCACTGGACGTGAGAGCGGGGGCGGGGGGGGGGGGGGGGGGGGGGGGGGGGGGGGGGGAGGTGATGACTTGAAAACCCACATTGTTTATCCAGCAGCGAACGGGCGCCTTATTCAGTCCAGGAAGATCAAGGCGGAGTAGAAGGAGTAAGATGGGCTCCGCCACCTATAGTGCCATGTCCATACAGAAGGAACGAATCTTCCCAAAATATCACGATGTTATTAAATAACCGCATCCCGAACAAATACGTTGTGAGGGGAAACAAGTAAAACAGGCAAGCAGTTCCTCCATCAATAATTGTTTGATAACTGCTGCTGCTGCTGCTGCTGCTGCGTACGCAGGCTGATACTCCTGCGGACACTCCCTATATGGACAGACAAGTATTAATCCCATCTACCCAATCTACCCAACAAAGGGAGTGGAGTTTTGTGTGTATGACCGTTTTTTTTTTAATCCCGTCATTAAGGCAGCCATACTGCATCTTCGGGGAAGGTGCATGCCATGTGTAACGAGTCATCCATACCAACGGTCAAACTGACCTTCTCTTCCGAAAGTTGGTGATGGGATTTTACGTGTGTGCAAGATGTTATGCGTGCGTTCACACACGGAACCTCGGTTTATAGTCTCATTCGAAGGACTGTATGGGGAACGGAGTCAGAACCAATGTTAACTCCGAGTGAAAAATCCCGCTGTACCGAAACGGCTCGGCGAACCCGCAACCCTTGGATTACGAGTCCGGCGCTCTACCAACTGAGCTACTCCGGCCCCCCAATTTGATAACGACTTGGTAAATATTTGTACGCAGAGAAGGAAAAAAAAAACCGGATGGGAGTCGGGGGCGGGGGAGGGGCGGGGGAGGGGGGGGGCTGAGAAGAAGTGGGGAAGGTGGGGAAGTGTCAGTATTCAACCCGTCACCGACGGCCTGGGCGACCTGTGTCCAGGAAGAAAGATAATCCATGGTCACCAGTTCAAGTCTGGCATCGAGCAATATATCATTTGCACACACTGTCTGCGGAAAATGTGCTAGTGATGTTTTCTCAAACGATTTTAATATCTGAGGGAAAGTTGTATGTTACGTGAGGCGGGGGAGAGGGAGGGGGGGGGGGGGTAGGTAGAGGGGGCACTTTTCTCCGAATGTGCGCTGTAGGGCGCATTCATTTAATTTTTCGAAATTGGGACGGAGTGTGGGGATGGATAGGGGACCTGAGAGAGGGGCAGAGGCGAGGGAGGGGGGGGGGGGAGAGGGGTTCCCGAATTCCTGGAACTTCCCACTCCTAGCTCCCTAACGCCCTGGTCGGTACCATGCCTGCATGCTAATGATACGGGTGTTTACCTTCTGCTTCAGGTAATCCGCCATCAGAGTGCCCTGCCTGCATGCAAATGGCACAGATGTTTACCTTCTGCGCTAATGGCATAGCTGTTTACCTTCTGCTTCAGGTAATCCGCCATCAGAGTGCCCTGGCTGCATGCTAATGGCACAGCTGTTTACCTTCTGCTTCAGGTAATCCGCCATCAGAGTGCCCTGCCTGCATGCTAATGGCACAGCTGTTTACCTTCTGCTTCAGGTAATCCGCCATCAGAGTGTCCTTCAGTTTCTCGTCCGTTTCCATCTGAAAACAACACAATGGTACATCACTGAGAAAGCATGAAATGAAAACCCGTCTAAAAAAAATCTAGTTAAAGAAAAGTATTTTAACTATACAATATAGACAACTGAAAGAATACGAATACAATTTAAGAGAACTAAAGGCACGCACGCAGGCACTTTTAGTCCTAATGCTCAAAACGGGTCATTGTTTTTGTTAATCGTTCTTACACGACCGCAAAAATGCAGTTGAATACAAAATGCAGATTAATACAATCATCTAAAGAGGCGTCAAGATTGAGAAGATAATAATTCTATGATCGACAAGTTGACAGTTTTAATGAATAATCCGAAATACACTATCTGAAGACCCTTCAATAAAATTTCCTTGAAAGCAAAACAACTTTGTAACGCAATGTCTATCGACAAATGGTTCCAACACTTTAAAGGTATGGTTGGGAGAGATGTTTTGATTGATATCTGTTCTGGTATGGATACAGACAATAGCCTCAGTGATGAAGAGCAACATTTCAATCTTCCAATTTCAAAAGAAGGAAGTTCTTTGGCACTTAGAAAACTTATACCTGCAATCATTCATTTGAGTTAGTCATTAAATCATTGTACTCACAAATTTAACAAATGATACCTTTGGAGCTGAAGTCTGGGAAATTGACGCAACAGTTATTCGTTGTGGAAAGGTTCATTTGTTTGCAAAAAAAAAAGTTCTTGAAGTTTCATTAAAAACTCCAAATAACCTTGTTTGTGGGGAAAACTGTATCCCTTGTCTATCACTTCAGTCGTTAAGTGCATTCGTTACTCAAATTTGTAAGAAGGAGAACTGCCTCGTTCAGCTTTAAATATGCTATACTTGTTTGACGAAAGAAATAAGATGAACTGGGCAACTAAGTTTAGGAGAACGTTATTTGAAAATGGGTTTGGATTGTGTATGGCTCAACCAGGATGTTAAAAATAAGTAGACAGAGACAGACAGACAGACAGACAGACAGATAGACAGAAGATAGATAGATAGATAGATAGATAGATAGATAGATAGATAAATGTATCATCCATGATCAATCCCCCAATCAAAAGATCAGTCACCTAGCAAATCTCTAAAGACACAATGGCCAGTGCGTCCCCCAGCGAACAATCCACATTTTGAATCAGTCAGTTACACTCCATAAACTAATCGACCAGTGAAAGCCACCCCAGTTACTAGCCAGATCGATCGATCACAACACAGAGAAAGACCAGTGAGTCACCTGAGCAGGCTGGAGGAACGAGTCGTTGAGCCAGTTGGCCACGCTCTGCCGGTACACGTCCCAGAACCGGAAGCTCTTCTCTCCCAAGCCGGGAGTCCGCTCCAACCATTTCTGAAGCAGAGAACACCCACAGACGTTGTTGTTGTTGTGTGTGTGTGTGTGTGTGTGTGTGTGTGTGTGTGTGTGTGTGTGTGTGTGTGTGTGTGTATGTGTGTATGTATGTATGTATGTATGTATGTATGTGTGTGTGTGTGTGTGTGTGTGTGTGTGTGTGTGTGTGTGCGCGCGTATGTATGTATGTATGTATGTATGTATGTATGTATGTATGTATGTATGTATGTATGTATGTATGTATGTATGTGTGTGTGTATGTATGTCCTTCCTTAGGAGCAGAGGCAGACTACACGGTAGTCCACAACACAACGTCTATAGCAAGGAACATCCACAGACGTTGTGGCGTATATCCTTCCTTAGGAGCAGAGGCTTACCACAAGGTTATCTGCAGCACGACATCTAAATCAGAACATCCACAGGCATGGTATGTATGTCCTTCCCAGAGGCTGATTACAAGCAAAATTTTAAAAGAAGAGGGGTTAGTTACCGCCACAGATACAGACAAACAGATTACAGGACAAAACACAGTGCATTTCGACCTCTTGGGTCTTCTTCAGGCAAAAACGAGCAGCATTTAGGACAATGAGAACAATGAAAACGAAAAACGAGAAATTACTTATCATCTTATATTCGGCGCAAAGTGGCTGTTGGATAAACACTTCTGTTGGTTTTCATCCAACAGCCATTTTACAGCGAATATGAGAAGACCAGCGGTTTATCGTTCTGCGTTTTCATTGTCTTCAATCTTGTTTAATTTTGCCTGAAGAAGACCAGCGGTTTATCGTTCTGCGTTTTCATTGTCTTCAATCTTGTTTAATTTTGCCTGAAGAAGACCAGCGGTTTCTCGTTCTGCGTTTTCATTGTCTTCAATCTTGTTTAATTTTGCCTGAAGAAGACCAGCGGTTTCTCGTTCTGCGTTTTCATTGTCTTCAATCTTGTTTAATTTTGCCTGAAGAAGACCAGCGGTTTCTCGTTCTGCGTTTTCACTGTCTTCAATCTTGTTTAATTTTGCCTGAAGAAGACCAGCGGTTTCTCGTTCTGCGTTTTCATTGTCTTCAATCTTGTTTAATTTTGCCTGAAGAAGACCAGCGGTTTCTCGTTCTGCGTTTTCACTGTCTTCAATCTTGTTTAATTTTGCCTGAAGAAGACCAGCGGTTTCTCGTTCTGCGTTTTCACTGTCTTCAATCTTGTTTAATTTTGCCTGAAGAAGACCAGCGGTTTCTCGTTCTGCGTTTTCACTGTCTTCAATCTTGTTTAATTTTGCCTGAAGAAGACCAGCGGTTTATCGTTCTGCGTTTTCACTGTCTTCAATCTTGTTTAATTTTGCCTGAAGAAGACCAGCGGTTTATCGTTCTGCGTTTTCACTGTCTTCAATCTTGTTTAATTTTGCCTGAAGAAGACCAGCGGTTTATCGTTCTGCGTTTTCATTGTCTTCAATCTTGTTTAATTTTGCCTGAAGAAGACCAGCGGTTTATCGTTCTGCGTTTTCATTGTCTTCAATCTTGTTTAATTTTGCCTGAAGAAGACCAGCGGTTTCTCGTTCTGCGTTTTCACTGTCTTCAATCTTGTTTAATTTTGCCTGAAGAAGACCAGCGGTTTATCGTTCTGCGTTTTCATTGTCTTCAATCTTGTTTAATTTTGCC
>CM031601.1:3162967-3215467 GCA_018398815.1 Conus ventricosus
CTGGCTTCTTCATTCGTTGGTTAGTTGGTGGGATAGTGCGTTTGCTAGCTGGCTCCCTCTTTTTTTGTACTCCCAGTTCTTATAGAACAGGGAGTACTTTACAATGGGAACGAAGAAATGCTGTGTGTGTGTGTGTGTGTGTGTGTGTGTGTGTGGTGTGTGTGTGTGTGTGTGTGTGTCTGTGTCTGTCTGTCTGTCTGTCTGTCTGTCTGTCTGTCCGTCATTGGTCAAAATGTGTTCACCTCGCTCCAGACAAAACTGCTGGACCGATCTTTCTGAAAATGTGTAGATGTGTTCATTATGGGTCACGGATGATGCCCGATGTTTATTTTACCAGAATAGCCGTTGGTAACGGCTATAAATGATAACTTTGTGATGTACAGTTTAAGCAATAACGGTTACACTGAAGTTTATAACTTCAGTGTAACCAACGTTTGTAAATTCGTCGGTAGTATAGTGGATAGTGTCCCCACCTGTAACGTAGGGGGGGGGGGGGGGGGGGCTGGTTCATTTCTCCGCCAGGGAGAGGAGGGGTTTTTTTTTCTTTTTTTTTCTTACTCACAAAAATTTCTACTACCAAAAGGGGAGAAAGTGCTATAGTGGTCCCCCCCCCCCCTCCCCCTCCCCCCATCCCACTGATTGTGCTCGTTTCCCTTTTCTTTCCCGCATTTTCTTTCATCTTATTTCATAATTCTTTTCTTTCCTTTTCATGTTCACTGCTTCATTCACCTTTTCTTATCGTTCCTTTTTTTTGTTTCTTTTTTTTTTTTTCTTCCTTACAACATTCCGTGTTCTAATATCATGTGACGTCATTCTGTGTTCGGAAGTTATCCCGATTATCATTCTATAATCTAAGGTTATAATTATATCAACATCATTCTGTATTGCATTCTGTGTTGTAATCTGGGATTCTCTTTAAGAGGGCGGCAAGACCCATGGAGAAAGCTTGGCCGTGCCTGGAGTTGCACTGTCATCACCTGTCAGCGGAACAGCAACGAATGAGGCGGCGGGACGCTCACGGCAGTTGCTTGGCGGTGGCGTTTTTCACTGATGGGCTCTGCAGTCATGAAATGTGGGCTGGTACACTCATGGGAACGCTCCCGTGGAGGTTCTGTCGTGTCATGTCCAGTGGCCACTACACAACGTCTTCTGCCAGGGTGTAGTTATGTCCCTTGACGTCTCGCCCTGTGCGTGTCTGCACCCTGTGTGAACACAGCGCAGGCTTCCAAGGGTGGTGCAGGATTGCTCCCAGCTGGTTGATTGGACAGTATGAGAGACATTTACCTGTGGCAGGTATGAGAGACACTCACCTGTGGCAGGTATGAGAGACACTCACCTGTGGCAGGTATGGGAGACATTTGCCTGTGGTATGTATGAGACATTTACCTGTGTGAGACATTTACCTGTGGCAGGTATGAGAGACATTTACCTGTGTGAGACATTTACCTGTGTGAGACATTTACCTGTGGCAGGTATGAGAGACATTTACCTGTGTGAGACATTTACCTGTGTGAGACATTTACCTGTGGCAGGTATGAGAGACATTTACCTGTGACAGGTATGAGAGACATTTACCTGTGGCAGGTATGAGAGACATTTACCTGTGGCAGGTATGAGAGACATTTACCTGCGTCGGGTATGAGACATTTACCTGTGTCAGGTATGAGAGACATTTACCTGTGACAGGTATGAGAGACATTTACCTGTGTGAGACATTTACCTGTGGCAGGTATGAGAGACATTTACCTGTGGCAGATATGAGAGACATTTACCTGTGGCAGGTATGAGAGACATTTACCTGTGGCAGATATGAGAGACATTTACCTGTGGCAGATATGAGAGACATTTACCTGTGGCAGGTATTAGAGACATTTACCTGTGGCAGGAGGGAGGGATGCTTAACGAGGTAGGTGAGAGAAACGTTTGCCTGAAACGAACGAGAAACGTACGCTTGTCGCAGGTGAGACAGACATTTCACTGAGGCGAGCGAAAGAGTTTCACTGTGGGAGGTAGGTGAGGGCCTCTTTACCTTGATGGGTGACGATGAAGAGATGCTCGTCGTGGACTTCCTTGCCTTGCTGGGCACTCAGCATGGTCTGGCATCGTAGCAGGTCGTGAAGCTGTCATCAGAAAGGTCAACCATGACGTCACTGACTGTTCTAAGGATACTTTGACATCACGCGGTATTCGAAGGTCTCCCTTGACGTCATTGGCTGTTCTAAGGATACTATGACATCATTCAATATTCAAACGTCATCCTTGGTGTTATTGGCTGTTCTAAGGATGCTATGACATCACACAGTATTCAAAGGTTCTCCATGACCTTATTTACTGTTGTATGTTATCATGACATCATTAAGTATTCAAAGGTCACCCTTGACGTTGTTTACTATTCGAAGGTTACTTTGATTTCATTCAATATTGAATGGTCACCCTTCAATGTTATTTACTATTCGAAGGTCACTTTGATATCATTCAATATTGAATGGTCACCCTTGACATTATTTACTGTTCGAAGGACATCATCCAGTAATCGAGGGTCATTTTTAATGTCATTCTGTGTTGAAGGCATTTTTTTTTATCAGTCAAGGTAAAATCTTGTCTTTTTCTTTGATGCTTTCTGATTTCTTCTTTTTCTTTTTCTTTTTTTGTTTTTTTTGTGTTTTTTTGTGTGTGTTTTTGTGGGGGTTTTTGTTTTTGTTATTATTGGCTGTAATTCCTATTTTTACTGCAGCTTCATTACATTCTACACCACCTTTTAAAGCACTGAAACAGAAACTGTATAATCTCCAGGAGCCACCATAGCGCTGAGAAACGAACAAAATGCTTATCTTATTTTTTTAACCAGTTGCTTTTAGTAGGTTCCAGTCAGTTGAAAATGATGAGTGCTGAATGCATCCACAACAACATCAAAAGTGCAACGCATGTGTGTTGAAAGACAACAGGGACAATCTTCAGGCTGTGAATCATGTGTTGTTAAAACAACAGGGACAATCTTCAGGCTGTGAATCATGTGTGTTGGAAGACAACAGGAACAATCTTCAGGCTGTGAATCATGTGTGTTGGAAGACAACAGGGACAATCTTCAGGCTGTGAATCATGTGTTGGAACAACAGGCACAATCTTCAGGCTGTGAATCATGTGTGTTGATAGACAACAGGCACAATCTTCAGGCTGTGAATCATGTGTGTTGGAAGACAACAGGGACAATCTTCAGGCTGTGAATCATGTGTGTTGGAAGACAACAGGGACAATCTTCAGGCTGTGAATCATGTGTGTTCGAAGACAACAGGCACAATCTTCAGGCTGTGAATCATGTGTGTTCGAAGACAACAGGAACAATCTTCAGGCTGTGAATCATGTGTGTTGAAACAACAGGAACAATCTTCAGGCTGTGAATCATGTGTGTTGGAAGACAACAGGAACAATCTTCAGGCTGTGAATCATGTGTGTTGGAAGACAACTGGGACAATCTTCAGGCTGTGAATCATGTGTGTTGAAACAACAGGAACAATATTCAGGCTGTGAATCATGTGTGTTGGAAGACAACAGGCACAATCTTCAGGCTGTGAATCATGTGTGTTCGAAGACAACAGGAACAATCTTCAGGCTGTGAAGCATGTGTGTTCAAACAACAGGAACAATCTTCAGGCTGTGAATCATGGGTGTTGGAAGACAACAGGAACAATCTTCAGGCTGTGAATCATGTGTGTTGAAACAACAGGAACAATCTTCAGGCTGTGAATCATGTGTGTTGAAACAACAGGAACAATCTTCAGGCTGTGAATCATGTGTGTTTGAAGACAACAGGCACAATCTTCAGGCTGTGAATCATGTGTGTTGAAACAACAGGCACAATCTTCAGGCTGTGAATCATGTGTGTTGGAAGACAACAGGCACAATCTTCAGGCTGTGAATCATGTGTGTTGGAAGACAACTGGGACAATCTTCAGGCTGTGAATCATGTGTGTTGGAAGACAACAGGGACAATCTTCAGGCTGTGAATCATGTGTGTTGGAAGACAACAGGAACAATCTTCAGGCTGTGAATCATGTGTGTTGGAAGACAACAGGCACAATCTTCAGGCTGTGAATCATGTGTGTTGGAAGACAACAGGCACAATCTTCAGGCTGTGAATCATGTGTGTTCGAAGACAACAGGAACAATCTTCAGGCTGTGAATCATGTGTTGGAAGACAACAGGAACAATCTTCAGGCTGTGAATCATGTGTGTTGATAGACAACAGGGACAATCTTCAGGCTGTAAATCATGTGTGTTGATAGACAACAGGCACAATCTTCAGGCTGTGAATCATGTGTGTTGGAACAACAGGAACAATCTTCAGGCTGTGAATCATGTGTGTTGGAAGACAACAGGAACAATCTTCAGGCTGTGAATCATGTGTGTTGATAGACAACAGGCACAATCTTCAGGCTGTGAATCATGTGTGTTGATAGACAACAGGCACAATCTTCAGGCTGTGAATCATGTGTGTTGGAACAACAGGAACAATCTTCAGGCTGTGAATCATGTGTGTTGAAAGACAACAGGAACAATCTTCAGGCTGTGAATCATGTGTGTTGATAGACAACAGGCACAATCTTCAGGCTGTGAACCATGTGTGTTGATAAACAACAGGCACAATCTTCAGGCTGTGAATCATGTGTGTTGATAGACAACAGGCACAATCTTCAGGCTGTGAATCATGTGTGTTGGAACAACAGACACAATCTTCAGGCTGTGAATCATGTGTGTTGGAAGACAACAGGCACAATCTTCAGGCTGTGAATTATGCGTGTTGAAACAACAGGAACAATCTTCAGGTTGTGAATCATGTGTGTTGGAAGACAACAGGCACAATCTTCAGGTTGTGAATCATGTGTGTTGGAAGACAACTGGGACAATCTTCAGGCTGTGAATCATGTGTGTTGAAACAACAGGAACAATCTTCAGGCTGTGAATCATGTGTGTTGGAAGACAACAGGCACAATCTTCAGGCTGTGAATCATGTGTGTTGGAAGACAACAGGCACAATCTTCAGGCTGTGAATCATGTGTGTTGGAAGACAACTGGGACAATCTTCAGGCTGTGAATCATGTGTGTTGATAGACAATAGGAACAATATTCAGGCTGTGAATCATGTGTGTTGGAAGACAACAGGCACAATCTTCAGGCTGTGAATCATGTGTGTTGATAGACAACAGGCATAATCGTCAAACTGTGAATCATGTGTGTTGGAAGGCAACAGGCACAATCTTCAGGCTGTGAATCATGTGTGTTGGAAGACAACAGGGACAATCTTCAGGCTGTAAATCATGTGTGTTGGAAGACAACAGGCACAATCTTCAGGCTGTGAATCATGTGTGTTGGAAGACAACAGGCACAATCTTCAGGCTGTGAATCATGTGTGTCTGAAGACAACAGGCACAATCTTCAGTCTGGTGTGTTGGAAGACAACAGGAACAATCTTCAGGCAGTGAATCATGTGTGTTGGAACAATAGGCACAATCTTCAGGCTGTGAATCATGTGTGTTGGAACAACAGGCACAATCTTCAGGCTGTGAATCATGTGTGTTGGAAGACAACTGGGACAATCTTCAGGCTGTGAATCATGTGTGTTGGAAGACAACAGGAACAATTTTCAGGCTGTGAATCATGTGTGTTGAAACAACAGGAACAATCTTCAGGCTGTAAATCATGTGTGTTGGAAGACAACAGGCACAATCTTCAGGTTGTGAATCATGTGTGTTGGAAGACAACTGGGACAATCTTCAGGCTGTGAATCATGTGTGCTGAAACAACAGGAACAACCTTCAGGCTGTAAATCATGTGTGTTGGAAGACAACAGGCACAATCTTCAGGCTGTGAATCATGTGTGTTGGAAGACAACAGGCACAATCTTCAGGCTGCAAATCATGTGTGTTGGAAGACAACTGGGACAATCTTCAGGCTGTGAATCATGTGTGTTGATAGACAACAGGAACAATCTTCAGGCAGTGAATTATGTGTGTTGATAGACAACAGGCACAATCTTCAGGCTGTGAATCATGTGTGTTGGAAGACAACAGGAACAATCTTCAGGCTGTGAATCATGTGTGTTGGAAGACAACTGGGACAATCTTCAGGCTGTGAATCATGTGTGTTGGAAGACAACAGGCACAATCTTCAGGCTGTGAATCATGTGTGTTGATAGACAACAGGCACAATCTTCAGGCTGTGAATCATGTGTGTTGAAACAACAGGAACAATCTTCAGGCTGTGAATCATGTGTGATGGAAGACAACAGGAACAATTTTCAGGCTGTGAATCATGTGTGTTGGAAGACAACAGGCACAATCTGCAGGGTGTGAATCATGTGTGTTGAAACAACAGGAACAATCTTCAGGCTGTGAATCATGAGTGTTGGAAGACAACAGGCACATTCTTCACGCTGTGAATAATGTGTGTTGGAAGACAACAGGAACAATCTTCAGGCTGTGAATCATGTGTGTTGGAAGACAACTGGGACAATCTTCAGGCTGTGAATCATGTGTGTTGGAAGACAACAGGAACAATCTTCAGGCTGTGAATCATGTGTGTTGGAAGACAACAGGAACAATCTTCAGGCTGTGAATCATGTGTGTTGGAAGACAACAGGGACAATCGTCAGGCTGTGAATCATGTGTGTTGGAAGACAACAGGGACAATCTTCAGGCTGTGAATCATGTGTGTTGAAACAACAGGAACAATCTTCAGGCTGTGAATCATGTGTGTTGATAGACAACAGGCAGAATCTTCAGGCTGTGAATCATGTGTGTTGGAAGACAACTGGGACAATCTTCAGGCTGTGAATCATCTGTGTTGGAAGACAACAGGAACAATCTTCAGGCTGTGAATCATGTGTGTTGGAAGACAACAGGGACAATCGTCAGGCTGTGAATCATGTGTGTTGGAAGACAACAGGGACAATCTTCAGGCTGTGAATCATGTGTGTTGAAACAACAGGAACAATCTTCAGGCTGTGAATCATGTGTGTTGGAAGACAACAGGGACAATCTTCAGGCTGTGAATCATGTGTGTTGATAGACAACAGGCACAATCTTCAGGCTGTGAATCATGTGTGTTGATAGACAACAGGAACAATCTTCAGGCTGTGAGTCATGTGTGTTGGAAGACAACAGGGACAATCTTCAGGCTGTGAATCATGTCTGTTGGAAGACAACTGGGACAATCTTCAGGCTGTGAATCATGTGTGTTGGAAGACAACTGGGACAATCTTCTGGCTGTGAATCATGTGTGTTGGAAGACAACAGGGACAATCTTCAGGCTGTGAATCATGTGTGTTGGAAGACAACAGGAACAATCTTCAGGCTGTGAATCATGTGTGTTGGAACAACAGGCACAATCTTCAGGCTGTGAATCATGTGTGTTGGAAGACAAGAGGGACAATCTTCAGGCTGTGAATCATGTGTGTTGGAAGACAAGAGGGACAATCTTCAGGCTGTGAATCATGTGTGTTGGAAGACAACAGGCACAATCTTCAGGCTGTGAATCATGTGTGTTGATAGACAACAGGAACAATCTTCAGGCTGTGAGTCATGTGTGTTGGAAGACAACAGGGACAATCTTCAGGCT
This sequence comes from Conus ventricosus, assembly GCA_018398815.1. Classification (NCBI taxonomy): domain Eukaryota; kingdom Metazoa; phylum Mollusca; class Gastropoda; order Neogastropoda; family Conidae; genus Conus; species Conus ventricosus. The sequence goes on from CM031601.1 coordinate 3,170,582, forward strand.
GTGAATCATGTGTGTTGGAAGACAACAGGCACAATCTTCAGGCTGTGAATTATGTGTGTTGGAAGACAACTGGGACAATCTTCAGGCTGTGAATCATGTGTGTTGATAGACAACAGGGACAATCTTCAGGCTGTGAATCATGTGTGTTGGAAGACAACAGGCACAATCTTCAGGCTGTGAATCATGTGTGTTGGAACAACAGGCACAATCTTCAGGCTGTGAATCATGTGTGTTGGAAGACAACAGGGACAATCTTCAGGCTGTGAATCATGTGTGTTGGAAGACAACAGGGACAATCTTCAGGCTGTGAATCATGTGTGTTGGAAGACAACAGGGACAATCTTCAGGCTGTGAATCATGTGTGTTGGAAGACAGCAGGCACAATCTTCAGGCTGTGAATCATGTATGTTGGAAGACAACTGGGACAATCTTCAGGCTGTGAATCATGTGTGTTGGAAGACAACTGGGACAATCTTCAGGCTGTGAATCATGTGTGTTGATAGACAACAGGCACAATCTTCAGGCTGTGAATCATGTGTGTTGGAAGACAACTGGGACAATCTTCAGGCTGCAACAGGCACAATCTTCAGGCTGCAACAGGCACAATCTTCGGGCTGTGAATCCCACCATCTGGTCATGGTAGGAGCACTCCTCCGACTCTTCTTTTCTAGAAAATGGCACAGATTTCACTTTACTCTCCCTTTTTCTCAAAGACAGGGGGTGGGGATGGGGGGGGGGTCTCTTTTTTTTCAGTTTCACAACAGCATGAATCACACACGTACATTGTACATATAACGCTATGTGATGTGATTTAATCGAGCATACAGTAATATTCAAACGTCATTTAAGTCAGTGTATCTTGGATTGATCTTCATTTTAAAATACTCAAATGCGAACTATTTTTTAAAAGTTACTTAGCAGAACTCTAACTCTACCCACAAAAGATGCCACATTCAACCATAAAGTCCCCCCCCCCACCCCCCCCACCCCCCCACCCCGCTCCCCATAATCAAACCCATATGAGCACACACACACACACACACACACACACACACACACACACACACACACACACACGCACGCACGCACGAACACACACACACACACACACACACACACACACACACACACACACACACACACACACACACACACACCAAACGTGTGCGCGCGTGCGCATGCACGAATCCACGCTCAGATGCACGCACATAAATGCACTTGAGTGTTTAAAGCAAACAACATCAGCCTGTTTTCCTTCCTATGTGCGTTTCTCGCATCCTCATGATGTCCTGAAAGTGTCGCCTCTGCTGTAAAAGATCACTGACCTCATTGTGAGAACAAACAGTCAAGATAAATCTACATGACTTTCCAAACCACCCCGCGGCCTACTTTCTAAGGCTTGTGAAATCTACATGACTTTCCAAACCACCCCGCGGCCTACTTTCTAAGGCTTGTGATCCTGCTGTTTTTGGGTGTGTGTTGTTTTTTCCTCCAAATACTGCTGTGGTCTTTCTTTTTTATGTTTAAATCTTTATCTGTATTTGTCTGTAGCTGTCGACCACATTAGGCCGAATTAAGGCCGTAAATACCCCAAAACCTTAATAATACTATGATTTCAAGTCGCAAAATAACAAAACTCCCAGTCAGTTAAGGCACGAAAAAAATCAGTTGTCAAAACAGTTATCTGTACCACTAAATACAGAGAAGACTGAGTGGTGCTATAGGCTTGATGTGGCTCCTCGTGACTGTAAATACAGAGAAGACTGAGTGGTGCTATAGGCTTGATGTGGCTCCTCGTGACTGTAAATAAATAAATAAATAGATAAGTGAATAAATCAACAGATAAACGAATGAATAAATAAATAAATAAATATATAAATAACCAAGCAAACACTACATCTAAAAAAAAACAAAGGAACATGTCCCTGAGTAGAAAGAACGGTGTAGAACGGAGTGGAATGAGAAGGTACTGTTTGGGTCAGTGCTGAGAGTCACACTGTCAAGCCTTCAGTATGAAGCAATCTGTCACACTCAGTCTAAAGGACTGGAGAAGGAGAGGTTATTGAACGTGTAGGTCTACATGTCAATCAAAAATGAACACGGAAGAAAGACCAGAAAGGGGGGGGGGGGGGACTAGAAAGGAAGAAACACAGAAAGCTACAGAAAACGGGACATTCTTATGCAATAATTGTAGACTGTAGAAAACTGTCTTCTCTGAAAGACCCCCAGTAACAGAGTAAAGAATTCAAAATACTTCGATCTCTCAATATTTAAAATCCAGCAATAGAGTGAAAATGCAACTCAAAGGGAAGCAACCAGCGGGTCACAGTGTCAAGTTCGCATTGGAAGTGAAGCCACATGCTAAACAATACGGTGAACGAGTTTCGACATCCTGCTTCGATTGTCTGTCTCTAAAACAACTGAATTCATTCATCCAGAAATAAATTGGCATTATAACGGAAAGTCTGAAAGTTGAATTCTGATATAACTGATCCATACATCACTAACCTGTCTGGTGTTTCAAACTCTCTTTGAAATCTTGTGTTGAATGCAGACATAAGTGGGGTTGTCTGGTTCAGAAAACAACTTTAGAACCTAGTTTTAAAACAGTTTCGGTCGACGGTTGGAGAGCGAGCGTTTGCCACCTCTGCTACGCTGGGGTGGTGACGAATACCCCAAAATGAAATGGGAGCCTCTGCTGGTGCATTTTCTGTCTTCTTTCTTTCTGCGTACGCAGGCTGATACTCCTGCGGACACTGCCTGTTTAGACAGGCAGTGGAGTTTTGTGTGTATGACCGTTTTTTATCCCGCCATTAAGGCAGCCATACTCCATCTTCGGGGAAGGTGCATGCTATGTGTAACGTGTCATCCGTACCAACGGCCAAACTGGCCTTCTCTTCCGAAAGTTGGTGATGGGATTTTACGTGTATGCAAGATGTTGTGCGTGCGTTCATGGGAACCTCGGTTTATAGTCTCATTCGAAGGACTGTATGGGGAATGGAGTCAGAACCAATGTTAACTCCGAGGGAAAAATTCCCCTGTACCGAAATTTGAACCCGCAACCCCAGGATCACGAGTCCGGCGCTCTACTAACTGAGCTATTCCGGCCCCCTCTGATGATGGATGAAATCCAGTACGTTTCGAAGTAAGAGAGTTGTCCAGTTCTGTACACAGCGCAGCTCTATTGTCCAGTTTGGAGCGGACCAGGGTTCTCGAGAAGTAAGGTAAGGTCATGTTGCTTATAGCCGACTACAAACGGCCATATCACGGCTGTCACCGCGTTGAAGTCAACTCACAAGTCATTAGAAGAAAAACAAAACCTCATTCACACAACCCTTTAAAATATACTTTCTAAAAACACACGGGAAATGTTTGTTAAAAATCGTTCTTCTGTCAAATCTTAGATCAGATGAAAAATGTTAATCTCTTTCAAAGACTCAAATATAACATCAGGTGGGACATCTCTGAACACGGTTTTCATAAAGTCTGCTGTAAAATGTTTATGTCTCACTTTATGCAAATCTGTAGAGGTGAACTGATGTTTTCTTATTGGCACCTGGACTTGTAAGAGCTACAACTCTTAGAATTTCCAGAGCTCTCTCGCAAAAGATCTGAAGATGCTGGACATGATGAAGTATAACTCTGGGTCCACATTGATATAGACAGACACCCAGACTCTTTCACCGCCGGAAGAATGGATTTCCTCAGATAGGTTTCAGGATAACATCGGTGATTATAAAAATGAATACATCATGTTCTGGTTACATCATGTTCTGGTTACATCATGTTCTGGTTACATCATGTTCTGGTTACGGACCAAACTGGTTTCCTCTTCTTTCTGTTGTACCTTGCTCTACACAAAGCCAGCGCCGACGCTGGACGCCCATATGGGTGCTCCTATTTGCATAGAGCGCGAAATCACCGACAAACTATTAAAAAAAGAGAAAGAAAAAACGAAGATTTTTCTACACTGCGTTCCTCCCCGTTTTGAGGAAATGATATTCTCTAAACTAGCATTCAACGAAAACACAAGATCAAGTATTGATCGCCTTTTTCTTCAAACCTGCCTGTGGTTCTACGTGAATTTGAACCCATTTTAAATGCCTCTAATGCAGTGTGTGTGTGTGTGTGTGTGTGTGTGTGTGTGTGTGTGTGTGTGAGGAAGGAACAGAGAGAAGGAGAGAGAGAGAGAGAGAGTGTGTGTGTGTGTGTGTGTGTGTGTGTGTGTGTGTGTGTGTGTGTGTGTGTGTGTACGAGCGAGCGAGCGAGCGAGCGAGAGACAGACAGACAGACAAACAGGCAGACAGACAGAGAGAGACAGAGACAGAGAGAGAGAGAGAGCGATAGACAGACAGACAGAGGTGAAGAGACAAAAGAGAGAAATGGCGTAGGAGGGAGGAGGGGACTACATGCAAAAACAAACAGACAAACAACAGACAGAGAAAGAGGGCGGAGAAAACAGACGGCCACACAGACGAGGGTCTGACCCTGAGGTAGGTGTGGTAGGACATGGGCAGTTCTTTCCCCTCTCGCCCTTTGTCTGAGGTTCGCCCCGGGGCCGACCCCTTGGCAATGCCCGGTTTGGCCGTCACCTTTTCCGTGCCCTGCACTTCGCTGCTTCCCTTACCGGGCCCTCTGCCAGTGCATGATATCACACACGCGCACATGCACGCGCACGCGCGCACACACACACACACACACACACACACGCGCGCGCGCGCGCGCGCACGCACACGCACGCACGCACGCACGCACACACACACACACACACACACACGCACGCACGCACGCACGCACGCACGCACACACACACATACACACACTACATTTGCCATGGGAGAAAAGACCTACACTGGCACACGTTCGCACAAGTACAGACACACATGCACGTGGACACACACACACACACACACACGCGCGCGCGCGCGCGCGCGCACGTATGCACGCACGCACGAACGCACACACCTTGAACGCACAGATACACTTCTCTCTCTCTCTCTCTCTCTCTCTCTCTCTCTCTCACTTCTGAATGATGCACATTCTCCATCTCTCCCAAATCACACACAATCTCTCTCTCTCTCTCTCTCTCTCTGACCCCACATCGCGTAAGAGTATTGACCTAATTCTGTTTTCCTGGGCTCTCTCACGTGTCCTGCACAAGTCGCCAGCAACGTGTGTAACTATGTAACAAACACTACAACACACCATAGCGATAACCGCTTCACACACTCCCTCCTCACCCACAACACTCACCGCTAGCTTTGGACAGGTTCGAGAAGTGAGAAGCGCCGAGAAATGGACACGCCATGCCTGCTGAATCCTGCGCAGCAAACTGCACACACACACACACGCACGCACGCACGCACGCACGCACGCGCGCACGCGCGCACGCACGCACGCACGCACATACACACACACACACACACACACACACACACACATACAGAGACAGACAGACACACACCCACGCACGCACGCACGCACGCACGCACGCACGCACACACACACACACACACACACACACACACACACATACACACACACACACACACACACACACACACACACATGGAGCAGTCACATTCAGTATTCATGATGAAACAAAAAGGCGAATAGTAGGGGGGGGGGGGGGAAGAAAAAGAAAAGAAAGTGAACAAGATGAGAACAATACTCATTAAATACAGCCAGAAGCGAACCGAAACAGCAGCAGCAACAGCAGCAGTGCGCTCCGTAGCCGTGGTAGTTGTGGTGGCAGCAGCGGTAGCAGCAACAATAGCAGCAGTGACAATAACTGCACCGTTGATGGTCACAAGTCGGAGGGGCGGGGGGGGGGGGGGGGTTGAAGAGACGAATGCGAATGAACGGGGTGAAGGTGATAACATTGAAGAAGTCAGTAGCAGTGGCAGCAACTAGTGGTGATTATGCCAGTTCCATTGATGGAAGAAGAGAAACAAAAGTCAAGAAGACGAAGGAAAAGTGTGAAGATGATGACCTCAATGTAGAAGAAGCAGCAGCAGCAGCGATATCAGAAGCAGCAATACGCTGTAACAGTGAAAGGAATGACATCATGTAGCAGTTAGAGTAGACGCAGCTCTTGCGCCAGCAGGCTTAATAGTCAAAGGAGGAGAATGAGCAATACGTGTTAACAACAAGGAGGGGGAGTAGAAAGTTGTTGTTGTTGTTGTTGTTGTTGTTGTTGTTGTTGTTGTCGTCGTCGTCGTCGTCGTCGTCGTCGTACCCTGGCTAAAAGACTCCAGGGATCATCTAAACAGCTGAAGTACTTGAACACCGTGGTAAAAATGCATCAGTTGGGGTGAGAACATGACGTGTGTGACCGTTTTTGATTACCCCGCCATATGGGCAGCCACACTCCGACTTCAGGGGATTTCGGAAACTGACGATGTTATGCTAGGAGCTTGTCACAACTGAAGACAATCCCCGCATAACTATGCTGAGCATAACAACATTTTGATGTAGCCTTGGTGTTCTAGCCTAGATGTCAATTGGTCTGACACAGCCTTAAGCCAAGGCGGGTGGAAAGTAAGAAGGAATAATCGAAGGAGGGAGAAAGGAAAAGAGTAGGAGGGGAGGGGGGGGGACAACCTTAATCACAAGTTACCACAGTAGTAGGAGTCACAAAAAGCAGTAGTGGCAGAAGTAACAAGTAACAGCATAGAAGATGAAGTGAACGAGCAGTAAATAAACAACAGTCGAAGAAGGGGAAGAAGCTATTATAAGCTGTAGCAGTAACAAGTGCAGTAGTATGAAGTAGTAGAAGTAGTAAGAGTAATGGGAAGTCGTGATAAAGGAAAGAAAGTCATAACAGTAGCTGAAGCGGGGTGAGGGGGGGGGGGGGTGAGGAAGGAGAAAGGGGAGTAAAAAAAGAATTCGTAACAGTATGAGGTGGAGTAAGAAGTAGTTGTGGTCGTGGTGGGCGGGGAATTTAAAATTCACAGAAGTAGGAATGATAAGAAGTTAAATGGCAGGGATGGGGTAACAAAAGATAATCGCACTGATACGAGGGGTAACAAAACGTAATCGTAGTTGTAGAGGGAGGCGTAATTGCCATTGTACTGTTGCTGTTGTTGTTGTTGCTGTTGTTGTTGTCGTCGTCGTACCCTGGCAAAAGACTCCAAGGATCACTCGCATAGCCAAAGTACTTGAACACTGTGGTACATGAATCAGCTAGGGATGAGAACATGACGTGTGTGACCGTTTTTTATTTCCCTGCAACGTGGGCAGCCACACTCCGACTGCGAGGAATTTTGGAGACTGATGAAAGTTATGCTAGGAGCTTGTCACAACTGAAGACAATCCCGTATGCAGAGCATAACAACATTTTGACGTAGCCTTGATGTTCTAGCCTAAGTCAACTGGTCTGACACAGCCTTAAGCCAAGGCGTATCGTCATTATAGTAGTAGGCGCCAAAACAAGAAGAAGTTGTCGTTGTTGTAGGAGAATGAGGTCTTAGAACTAATCGCATTAGTAGGGAAGAAATAATCAGACGGAATCTTAGCAGTGGGAAGAGGAGTCATAAGAGCTGATTGTAGGTTGAGATTAAGTGATAAAAGGTAGCCGTAATAGTAAGAGCAGCAAGAGGAGGAGTATCGAGTAATATCACTGAAATGTCAGAGTTAGTTAAAGAAGTAGAAAATTGAAATATAACATCAGAGTTACAGAGGTAGAAAATTAGAATCTGACATCAGAGTTACAGAGGTAGAAAATCGAAATCTGACAAACTCAAAAGAAATAGCATTAAAACGAACCAGTGACTGCAATTCAGACGAAGTCTGAAAAACAACAAAAGGTCAAGGCACTGATGGGATGACTCCGGTTTTTTTTTTCTCTTGGAAAAAAACAGATTTGTGGGTTCATTCCATTATTGAAGACTGTTGCAAAGGTGAAATCAAGGCTACCATTGACGCACTTTGTGCGTCATCATGCACAGAACACTCTTTGAAAATACTCTTTACGTGTCATTCAACCCTTTTAGATTGAAACAAAAATAAATAAATAAATTATTTTTAAAAAACATTAAAAACAGCATCACTTAATCCTATACATTGCTGCATGGGAAGGCTGGGACCACACAGTCGAGTTTCATCAACTTAACGAATGCGTCTCTTAGAGTGTTGCTCAAATTTCCTGACCAACACTGCAGGTGTCTGTATCTCTCGGGCCTGGTTGACGCCGGGATATATTATGAACGGAAATGTAGAGTACAGCCCTGTCATGCGTGTTACCACAGCAGATCAAATTTTGCAGCGCGATCCCTATAATCTTAATGGGATTTTCCCACTTGCTGTGAAATCGGAAGAGATGGCGTTTATTTATTTACACAGACCATTAGAGATAAACCCGCGTGTGGTACATCTCACGATTGTAGTTTAAGCTGTCTTGCGAAGCATGAATATGAACAACTTTATGGTAAAAATTTCCAATGAAATGACCGCTTTTTACGTTTCCAACCTCTCAGTAATACTACACATACAGTGATTGTAAAACACAGTAGATTGTTCACATTCCTCTCTCTCTCTCTCTCTCTCTCTCTCTCTCTCTCTCTCTCTCTCTCTCTCTCTTCACACACACACACACACACACACACACACACACAGCACACACACACTAAGCACACGCATGCGCGTGGGCGCGCACGCACGCACGCACACACACGCGCACGCACGCACACACACACACACACACACACACACACACACACACACACACACACACACACACACACACACACTTGGCGAGATGAAAATCCTCAAGCTGACCGATACACTTGGAGAAAACCCAATCCGCTAAAGCAAAGTAGACTCGACCTTTTTTTTTTTTTTTACAGTATATTTATTTCTACCTGAATACTTAATATGGTGTGCAAATAAAACAGACATCCACCGGGTTACAGGACAAACCATTCAATGTTTTATTTGAAAATTAAGTTTGGTTAAACTGAAAAACAATACGTTTTGGAAGTTTAATAGTTCATCTTTAAAGGATAGTCAATATGTTAAGAAAAGAAAAAAAAACTAAAAAAGTTATTCACAGAGTTATGAGAGAGTATGCTGTGGCAGACACAACGAAAATAGGCTTGAAATAAGTGAACGTTTGATATTCAGTTTATTGTCTCGGACAAAAAATTTTCTGGACTTTCTGCTGATGAAAATCCGAGCCAAGACCATTGCTTTTGCTGCCATGAAAAAGAAAGTTGATCAACAAAAGGAAGACACCTGCATTAAAGACTTACAACGTTTGGAGAAAATTGAATGTGAAACGGATGCAGATCTGAAATTCTTAAAACATAAAAATGAAGAACTTGCAGCGTTGCTCGTAAAAAGAAAATAGACAAGTATTGATAATATCTAGGGCAAGACGGATCACACAAGCGGAAAGATCACACAATATTTTTGTTCTCTGGAAGAAAGGAAATTATGCGTGCAAAATAATGAGCAATCTTGTGGATAAAGATGGGAATTTGTTGCGTGACCAATCTGAAATACGAAGGGAAGAGCAAATTTTTTTCAAACACTTTATTCAGAAAGAAAGTGAAAAAAATGTCATATTGAGATTCTAATTAATAATTTACCCAAATTAACCCCATAACCAGCACTATCACACAAAGACGAACAATTTAATAGTGGGGGGGGGGGGGGAGAGAGAGAAAACAAGCGCATGCCAACAACCCCTCGTCATCACAGTAATGACTTGGCAAAGATTTGAACTTAACGGAGGCGGGGGGGGGGGGGGGTGAAAATGAAGAAAATGGGCTTATGGGAGCAAGACTTACCCTACTTGTTATTGTTTATTGTTTACTGTTCCTTGCCTCATTTTATTTTCAGCTTCACTACTTTAATGCTAAAAACCTAAATGGGGTGTTGCTTTGTTTAGATTTTGAAAAGGCATTTGATTCCATAAACTAGGAATATATATCTAAAGTTCAAAAAGCCTTTGGGTTTCGCGAAAAGTTTTTAAGGTGGATTCAAAATGTTACAAAAAACATCAAGTCGACTGTTATAGTCAATGTGCAGGTAACAGAACGGTTGACTGTGCACCATGGATGTAGACAAGGGGACTCCACTCCCTAGATAATGGCAATGATGATCCGTGAAAACAAAGACATAAAAGGAATCTTTTTCAATGAAAGAGACATAAAAGTTATCAGTTCGCTGATGACAATCAGTTAATGAACATGAGAGACAAAAGACCTTTTGAACAAAGTATGCATATGGTAGGAATATTTGGACAGTACTCTGGTTCACACGTTGATGTTGATAAAGCTCAAGCGATATGGCTAGGAACCTCAGAAAGTCAACTAAATGTACTTATCACACTTGAAAATATAAATGGAACCCAGACAGATTTAAGATACTTGGCGTTTGCCTAACATACGATCTAAAGCATTGTCAGGCAATTAATTACAACGACAAATTGAAGAGGTGGTAGCATGGTTTAAAATCTGGTCCAGGAGAAATATTACTCCTCTGGGAAAGGTTGTGCTTGAAGTCTTTGGTTCTTTCAAAACTAATACACCCGTGGATTCTGTTGCCTAAAAACACCCGATGATTTCATGGCCGATCTCCAGAAAGCGAGTTGCAGATTTGTCTAGAATGGAAAAACAAGACAGAATTAATAGGAAGGCAACAATTAAAAGTGTGAAAGATAGTGGTTTAAATGTTCCCGAAGTTAAAACATATTTGGATGTCTGCTAAAATTAATAATAATAATGATATGAATACTTATAGAGCGCCTATTCTCGGCTAGGGGCCAAGCTCTAAGCGTTTTACAATCAACACTCGTTTACACAACGGGCTGCCTACCTGGGTAGTGCCGACTGAAGAGCTGCCAGCTGGCGCTTCATTCAGTCGTTTCCCGTGTCATCCAGTCAGTATTGTTCAATATCGATCACTCATTTTCCTTACTTCCTTCATTCTTTCCATTTCTCACGCAGGGTGCATGCTATGTGTAACGTGTCATCCATACCAACGGCCAAACTGGCCTTCTCTTCCGAAGTTGGTGATGGGATTTTACGTGTGTGCAAGATGTTATGCGTGCGTTCACACACGGAACCTCGGTTTATAGTCTCATTCGAAGGACTGTATGGGAAATGGAGTCAGAACCAATGTTAACTCCGAGGGAAAAATCCCCCTGTACCGAAACGCCCGGTGGATGTTCGAACCCGCAACCCCAGATCACCAAGATTACGAGTCCGGCGCTCTACCAACTGAGCTATTCCGGCTACCGGGCTATTCCGGCTCCCGAGCTATTCCGGCTCCCGTTCTAATTACGTGGATTAGAAAATCTATTATTCTAAGCGTAAATGGAAAAGCATTTGCACCCAGTTACATCCTTTTCTAAATAAACTGGATATCTTCAGACCATTGTGTGTCACTCAAATAAAAACAGATAACCTATTAACAGATAACCTATTAACAGATAACCTATTCTGGATACATGTGTACAATGCATATCGACTGTTTAGGGAAAAAGTGCAACCTAAAACAAGTACAGATCTGACCCCCTTCTAGCTGAACCTTTTCTGTATAATGAACGCTTTAAACTTGGAAACGAAGTTATTCAATTAACGAATTAGGCAGACTATTGCATGCATTGCATGGTGATTTTATAAATATAGCCAGAAGATTTTTTGTCGTTAGCTGAATCTAATCGTCGTTTCCGGATCAGCATTTACTTTTTGACGTATGGTTGTTGTTTACTGTGTACTCGAGAATATATGACCAAACAAACCATCGTGTTAGAAAATAATAGCAAGTCTGACTTCCATGTGCTCTAAAAATGATTTTGTCAATTCGTAAAGGCATGAACCTTCATAAACGCATATAAACAGGCGCAGCTCCTAACTGTTGAAAAATGGAACGATACACTGGAAGGAGAAACAGCTCGGCAAAATGTTTTCAAAAAGATACACAAAATTTCTAAAGTGAAATTGAAATAGTTTCAGATGACGATCGTACATCGATTTCTAGGCGCAAATACTGTATTGAAAGAAATGGGTGCTGTTGGAGACCGCTCTAGCACCTTCTGCCATAAAGAAAAAGAATCTGCATGACACTTATTTGGGGGATGTCATATGATCAAATATTTCTGGACTAAACTCACCAAAGAAATCAATGAATAATGCACAATGACATTAAATCTGGCCAAGAATGTTGTAATCTTAGATACTGATAAACAGATTTAAAAAAATGACGAAGCCTCTGAAAAGACGGTTCTTCCGGCGAAAATTGGTCAATTTGTCAATGTAAGCAAAGCAAACGCGCTCCAATGCACAGCACATTCAGAAAACGACAGTTAAGGAACTGTAAAACTGATGAATTTCTAGCCAAAATAAAATGACTGTCTAACACGGTTTGAGAATGTCATTACTGGAATCGTATATCTATCTAGTCCTCTTTGTGCTGGTAGCACATAAGGCCTCGACCAGAGCCCGCCACTGATGTCGGTCGGCTGAAACACGTTCCAGACGGCCCCATGTCCAACCATTTTCCTTCATCTCCCTCTCCACTGTTCTCCCCCAAGTTTCCTTGGGCGTCCTCTTCTTCTTCGGCCATCAGGAGTCCATCGTAGGGCGATTCTGGAAATGGCTGTTGTCTGCTGGCGGAGCACATGGCTATCCATCGCCAACGCTTCGTTTTACTTGCGTTGAGATGGGCTCAGTTTCTGCTCTTTGGTGGAGTTCTTCATTGGTGATGGTATTCGGCCAATAGATGCGTAGAATGCGTCTGAGGCATCTGTTTTGGAAGACATCTAGTTTGTTGCTGATGGTTTTGGTCATCTTCATGATTTGATCCATAAAGAAGGGTGCTTATTACATTTGATTTGAAGATTCGTAACTTGGTCTTCAGGCGGATATTCCCTGCCTTCCATGTGCTCCTGAGTGAGGCAAAGGCCTGGCTGGCTTTTGCAAGTCGAGCCCGGATCTCCACCTCCCCATCCCCTGTATTAGACATCTTGGATCCAAGATAGGTGAAGTCGCTAACTTCCTCAATTTCGTCTCCGTTCAGTTTGATGTTGTTTTGGGGACTCTGGCATTCATTCTCATGCTCTTTGTCTTCTTGGTGTTGACCTTCAAGCCAAGGTTTCAGCTGTTGTTGCCATGGCATCTGTTTTCTCCTGTATGTCTTGGTAGCGATGTGACATCAGGGCAATGTCGTCAGCAAAGTCCAAGTCTTCAGTGTTGTTGTTGCTACCATTGTCGTGGTCCATCTGATTCCCCTCCTCTCTCTGTCTGTGGCGTTCTTCATAATCCATCCAGGGCCCAGGATGAAGAGGAAAGGCGATAGGATGCAGCCCTGTTTCACTCCGTGCTGACACTGAAGGCGTCTGTGAGCTCTGTGTTGCAGATCACTTGTGAACTGAAGTCACTGTACAGCATTTCAACGACCCGGACAAGTTTTGCAGGGATTCCGTAGTGTCTCAGGATTTTCCATAAGGACTCTCGGTGGATGCTGTCAAATGCCTTCTCCAGGTCAATGAAGTTGATGTACAAAGGCGTGTTCCACTCATTGCTCTGTTCCAGAACCTGGCGCAGAGTGAAGATATGATCTGAGCAGGATCGTCAGGGCGAAAGCCTGCTTGTTGTGGACGAAGGTTCCTCTCAAGGGTTTCCGTCAGCCTTGACATCACAACCTTGCTAAATACCTTGCTAGTGAGAGAAAGAAGTGTTATGCCCCTCCAGTTGTTGCAGTCTCCAAGATCTCCCTTTTGGGCAACTTGAAGATAAGACCAGTTTTCCACGCTTCAGGGGTCGGGCCCCGTTTCCCAAACCTGTCTGAAGATCTCCGTCAGAATAGGGGCTGTCACATTAATATCTGCTTTCAACATATCTGCTGTTACCCCATCTGCCCCTGGTGCTTTTCCGTTCTTCATGGTTTTGATTGCTGCTGTCACTTCTTCTAGGCTCGGTGGATCGATGCAGATGTCCAGGTCTATACTGCCGGTTGGATATCTGCTAGCTGAGGGGGGTCTGGTCTGTTCAGAACTGACTCGAAATGTTCTTTCCAGCGCTGTAGTTTTTCTGCCTCTCCTTCAACGACCTTCCCATTCTTGTCCTTTACTGGTACATCATTGTTTTGGAACCCATTGTTTAGCTGCTTGTTTATCTTGTACAGCGTTTTTAGATCATTTCTACCCGCTGCTTCCTCTGCCTCGTCTGCCAGTTTCTCGATGTAGTCCTTCTTGTCAGCTCTTGTCATCTTCTTTACCTCTTTATTTATCTCTGTATATCTTCTTCTGTGCTGCTCTTTCAAGCGTTCTGATCTGGTGTTGTTGATCTTCTGCTTTGTCAGCTTTCTTTCATCTATCTTTTCCCAGGTTCCTTTCTTTATCCACTCTTCCTTCTTCTTTCGGCGGAAGCCTAGTACCTTTTCTCCCGCTTCCCGCAAGGCCTGGTTGAAGCTGTCTATTGTCAACTCTTGTTGTTCCCCCAGCGCCTGGAATCTGTTCTTTATTTCCACAGCAAAAAGCTTGTTTGGTGAGCGTCTCATTCAGTCTGTCAGAGTCTATTCTCTGCTGACGTGCCTGTCTTCCTCGTGTTCGGCGTAGTTTCAGGGAAACGGTGGCCAACACAAGGGTGTGGTCACTGGCAACATCTGCTCCTCTGTAGGCCCTGGACATCTTGAAGGGAGCTCCTCCATCTCCGATTGACTATGATGTGATCTATCTGGTTTTTGGTGGTCCCGTTCGGTGATGTCCAAGTTGTTTTGTGAACATCTCTGTGTTGAAAAAGGGTGCCTCCAATCAACAGGTTGTTCTCTGCACAGAAGTTTGCTAGTCTTTCTCATTATCGTTGATGGTACCAATTCCATGTTTGCCCATAACATGCTCCCTCCGATGTGTCACTGCCCATCTTTGCATTCAAATCGCCAAGGATCAGTTACCATGTCATGGGCGCAAATACTCTCCCCTGCTGCTTGGAGCTGATCGTAAAATGCATCCTTGGCTTCTATATCTGCATCTTCGGTTGGTGCGTAGCAAACTAGAACTGTCAGCTTGGTGTATTTGGAGTGGAATCTTGCCTTCAAAAGTCTTGGTCCAAATGGTTTCCATTCTAGTAATGCTTTTTCTGTTTTTCTGTTGAGGAGAAGTGCTACTCCCTCAGAGTGTTGGTTATCTGATCTTCCAGAGAAGACAATGGTATGTCCTGACGCCGTCTCCTCTTTCCTGTGCCGGTCCATCTGACCTCGCTGACTCCCAAGATGTCCAGGCTGTAGTTGTCAAACTCTTTGACTAGTTGGGGCATCTTGCCAGTCTGGTACAAGGTCTGGACGTTCCAGCCCCCACCCTCATCTTCTGTTTCGGCTTCAGTAAATCCACCATCGGGGCGCCAGCTCCCTCTCGGGTTTGGCTGTCGTCCGTCATCAGTCCAGTTGCCTGGTGTGCTTCATTGCCGTCGCCATCCGTGTCGAATGCTCTGGTATTGGTTTCTGTAACAATCATTTTTTTAAGGGACAGGGTTGTTAGCCTGTGCCCAACCCCCAAACCTGGAGGACCAGTGTCACCTTAGTCGCCTCTTACGACATGCCTGGTGACTGGCAGGGACGCTGAATTCTAGCAGTGCCACCTCCATAGGGACACCCGGCAATCCCACGGGGGGAATCGTATATACCTTTTCATTTTGTACATATTAAAGGAAACGTACAGCATCCCACACTACTTCATTCTGTCAATATCTAAATATTTACATTCACAAATCTGTCTGTTCTTGCTTCATCACACATATGGTTGGGGGGGCGAGGGGTGTTTGTTTTTTGTTTCCCACTGAATTGATTGCGTAATTTAAGGGGCACCTACATCTTTTGGGTTTTTCACCCCTTTTTTTTTTCCACTTTTTTGTATTTGCCTGTGTATGTGTGTGCGTGCATATGTGTGTGCGTGCGTGCATATGTGTGGGTGTGCGTGTGCGTGTGTGCGTGTGCGTGTATGTGTATGTGTGTGTGTGTGTGTGTGTGGTTGTTGTGTGTGTGTGTGTGTGTGTGTGCGTGCGCGCGCTGTTTTCCTTCTTCATGTTGGGGGTATGTTGATATGTGCTGAGTGATTTTTTCTTTTAATGTATACTTTTGTAATTCATATTGTGACGAAATGCGAAGAAAATATTGAAAAAATATTGCCTATGTTTGATGTTTCACGGCCAGCCTGCTTTCTTTTTTCTTCACTCTATGGCATACACGGTTGCTTACTTGTTGACTTTGCTTTAGTGTTGAAAATGGAGGAGCCTTCTATTGTGTGACCCAAACAGGGGATGTTTCCACGCCAACGTCTCCGCGCACTGTCCTCTTTTCGCCACCTGTCAACTCCCGAATTATTCGGGTAAGAACTCTGGACGGGGGGGTGGCAATGAGAAAGAGGAGAGAGAGAAGGAGAGAGAGAGGAGAGGAGGAGAGGAGGAGAGAGAGGAGAGAGGAGGAGAGAGGGGGGGGGGGGGGGGGGGGGGGGGGGAGATAGGAGGAGGAGAGAGAGAGAGGAGAAAGAGAGAGAAAGGAGGAGGGGGGGGAGAGAGGAGAGGGGGGGAGAGGAGAGAGGGAGGGAGAGAGGGAGAGAGAGGGAGAGGGGAGGGGGGGGGGGGGAGAGGGGGAGAGCGAGAGAGAGAGAGAGAGAGGAGAGGAGAGAGAGGAGAGAGAGGGAAGAGGGGGGCAAGTGGGAAAGGGGGAACGGTACACGCTCCACATACAAACGACGGAAAACAAGTGTTTCCAGGTGTAAGATTGTCTCTCCATTCGATTCGTTAAACGTTTTCCTTGATTTGGCTATTTCGATATCCGTCGTGTGTGTGTGTGTGTGTGTGTGTGTGTGTGTGTGTGTGTGTGTGTGTGTGTGTGTGTGTGTGTGTGTGTTGTATGTGTGTGTGTGAGAGTGTGTGTGTGCGTGTGTGTGTTTGATGTGTGTGTGTGGTGCGCGCGCGCGCATACGCGCGCGCGCGCATACGCGCGTGCGCGCGTGCGCGCGTGCGCGTGTGTGTGTGTGTGTGTGTACTGTTATGTTTCTATTGGTTTATTTCTTCTCGTCACTTTCCCTTTGAATTTGTATTTTGTTTCAAAAGAGGTCTCGAACGTTCAATACCTGCATGAAAACTTCAACACTGAACAGATGGCTTATTAGGAGGCTTTCCCGTTCAACAGTTTAGTGAAAGGAACAAAAATATAAACACGACCCACAATTATCTTAGTCGTATTCTAAGTTTGGTTGCAAATTATTTTCACACAGAGAATGCAGCCTCTGAGGTCTTTGTTGCGATCCGCTAATTGCGTTCAATTAAAAAGCCCTTGATCTAATAATAATAATAATAATGGATTGCATTTCTATAGCGCAATTCTAATTCAACAAATTACTCATTGCGCTTGATCTCACGCATACATTCCTTTATACATTGTGATTCATTCGAAACAATCATTAATATAGAAAATCTACAGCACAAAAATAATAAGATAAAAAATAAAAGCAGCACGTCTAACTACAGAATAAAACAAAAAAGCATTACCCTAAATGTGCTTTGAAAAGAATAGGTTTTCAGATGGCTCTTGAAAGTGCTAAGAGAAGGTGAGTGTCTGAGGCTGACCGGCAACTTATTCCATATCCTTGGAGCAGCAATACTAAAGGCACGCCCCCCAGCTGTCTGAAGGTTCGACCTGGGGAGCACTAACTGCTTCTCTGAAGAAGATCTCAGACTTCTAGCAAGTTCCTGGTGGTCAAGGTCACTGAGAGACAGGGCGCTAGACTACCCTCAAAGTGGCGATAAGCCAGAACAGCCACTTTGTATTGTACACGAGCTTCGACTGGCAGCCAGTGAAGCTCGCGAAGCATCGGCGAGACATGGTCTCGTTTACGTTTTCTCAAAACTAACCGAGCAGCAGCATTTTGAATTCGTTGTAGACGTGAGAGCTGCTCATCTGTGATACCAATGAAAGTGGCATTACAGTAATCAATACGTGACAGAATGGAGGCCGATACTAGTTTTCTCACTGCTTCTCTTGAGAGATATTGCCTAATGCTAGCAATGCGCCTGAGTTCCAGGAAACAGGCTCGACACACACTGCTGATGTGGTCTTTCATAGTCAGAGTGCTGTCTAGTTTCACACCGAGATATTTCACACTTTCTTGAAAATCAATACAGCTGTCTTCCATCTAGGTTCTGCCCAAAATATGTCTCATGATAAAATGATAAAATGAAGGAGGAAAACGGTTAGAAGACTGGTCACCGGTATTGCTGTAAATGAAATTACTGAACTGCAGCCGTGCGCCCACCTCCACCCCTCCACACACACACACACACACACTCTCTCTCTCTCTCTCTCTCTCTCTCTCTCTCACACACACACACACACACACACACACACTCTCTCTCTCTCTCTCTCTCTCTCTCTCTCTCTCTCTCTCTCTCACACACACACACACACACACACACACTAAGCACACACACACACTAAGCACACACACACTAAGCACACACACACTAAGCACACACACACACACACGTACACTCACACATTGAGTAGGGGGGGGGGGGGGGGTACCACAAAAAAATCTTACCAGCATTCAAGTAGTCTCGTTTATGTGGTTGCCATAACAAAGATGAAGAAAGTGGAACAAAGATGAAGAAAGTGGTTTAGACATTCAAAAGCCCCCAGCAAACGCATGATCACAATGATCGAACACATCACCGACATGAACTTTCTCACAAACTGTCCTCCCCTCCCGCTACATCCGTAGCAAAAGCAAAAAACGCCCACCACCCCAACATTTCCTTGTGCGATTGACCGACATGTACAATTCTTCAACAGTGCTTTGCCCTGGATTTCCCAACTACGAAGATTCGAGCACGCGCATGAAACGGGAAAACTCCCAACACATGGGTGAAGTGATGTTTGTTTTCCAATTATCCACGGTCAGTTCACAGGAGTACATGTCATTCTTGCATTCATTTATCACCGGTCGGAAGTTCCACATTCATCTTGGTAGGCTACTGGTACTATTTAACTTTTATTTTTTCAGTGTGTATGATTTGTATGAATCGAGTTGATACTTCCTCACTATTGTGTCTAATCTCATTAACTGTCGATAACATTCAGATTTAAATGCCGCTCACATTTCCAGCAAACGTATCATATTCCTTTTTTTTTTTTTGTTGTTGTTGTTGTTGTTTTTGTTTTGTTTTAATGAAAGTCGAAGGGAAAAGGTTATAATCAGTATTGATGACATCTATATCATGTAATGTCTTTCTCTAATTCTCACCCAGATCCTTGACTCCTTAAGAGAAATCAGGGAATACAACCTCCGAACGACCTTGACCTCTTGCAAAGGTCATGACTGTGCTCATCCAATCATTGACAAGTCAACACATTTCAGTTGTTTGTAAGTTTTGTTTACTACTGACAGTCTACAGCGCTTGCGGAGCAGAAATGGTCAATCGGGCGATCTTGAGCTAGAGCCACGCTCAAATCAATTATTTCAAGCAGATTTAGGTCCGTCAAATACGACTTGAAGTCGGCTGGAAGTTTGTGATGACCATACCTGTTCTTGTCGTGACTGGACCTTCTGTTTGTACAGCTCCGACAGCACGGAATGTGACCACTCTGAGTGCCGCACCTGAGACCATTTTCACGAATATCCGTCGAACGATTTCAGGACATAAACATTAAAACAGCATGTGTGATCCCGTGCCCTTCGATCAAAGTTCAAATCAATAAGGTAAGTTATTGAAGCTGATTCTTTGTTCAATTCCAGAACCGGGTTAAACCTTAGGGGGAGGACAAGAACATCTTTAAAAGAAAACACACACACACACACAAGATCAAACTCCCGCATGTGCCGGTGTATTCCATCTTCCTGTGTGCATGCGAGACGTGAACCCTCGGCAACGCATTCAGAATAGAGGACTTCAAGCCATGAAAAGACGGTGTTACCGTGGGATAAACGTTGCTTATACTGACGATACAACCGGGAACAAAAAACGCGCGTCAAACTATCAAGCAGCATGTCAGACCAGGTTGGCTAGAGATACAAAACCACTGAACTGGAAACTCTCCCAAAGAAAGTTGGGTATTAACAGGCGAGCTCATGTTTGAGAGCATTGTCCAGTTCAAAACTGTTTCCTACTGTGACAGAAATGTGCACAGTGTGACGCTTCTCTATGTCTTTCACAATAGTGTGTAACTCAGAATGAATGTACACTTCTCTCTATGAAGCCATACACACACACACACACACACACACGCGCGCGCGCGCGCACGCACGCACGTACGCATACACGCACGCACGCACGCACGCACGCACGCACGCACGCACGCACGCACACACACACACACACACACACACACACACACACACACACACACACACACACACCTCAACGAATTTTGAGCGGTACATGAAGATCTGCAGTGGACATTTACAATCAGAAAGCTGCACTGGTATGGCCATGTAACAAAGTTCTGGTGTGGCCATGTAACAAAGTTCTGATATGGCCATGTAACAAAGTTCTGGTGTGGCCATGTAACAAAGTTCTTATATGGCCATGTAACAAAGTTCTGGTATGGCCACGTAACAAAGTTCTGGTATGGCCACGTAACAAAGTTCTGGTATGGCCATGTAGCAAAGTTCTGGTATGGCAACGTAACAAAGTTCTGGTATGGCCATGTAACAAAGTTCTGTTATGGCCATGTAACAAAGTTTTGGTATGGCCATGTAACAAAGTTCTGGTATCGTCATGTAACAAAGTTCTGGTGTGGCCATGTAACAAAGTTCTGGTATGGCCATGTAACAAAGTTCTGGTATGGCCATGTAACAAAGTTCTGGTATGGCCATGTAACAAAGTTCAGCAGCCTTGCTAACAACAAGCTTCTAATGAACTGTTGAAGGCCAGGGAGGAGTGGGAGGCAGGGGGTTGGGAGGCGCCCTGTTGACTCTTCACAGAGCGTTGAGAGAAGATGATGATGATGATGATGATGATGATGATGATGATGATGATGATGAAGGAGAAGGAGGAGGAGGAGGGGAGGGGAAGAGGAAGAGAAGAAGGGGGAGGTGGAGGAAGAGGAGGATAAGAAGGAGAGCAAGAATGAGGAGGAGGAGGAGGAGGAGGAGGAGAAGAAGAAAACTCTAGAGTAGAAATGATGTTGACATTTCTCAGAAACCGTCGTTTTGAACTGTTCGTATGTTTTGAGTGCTGATCAAAATGGCGAATCGCCTTTCAACAGGTACTACTTCGGCGTTACGGGAAGACTTTTTTTCTGAGAATCCGAGGCGAAAGGTTGGGATTACAACACTTTCTCGAAGTCTTTGTGAATTCACGCCTTGTTTCTGGGATTCCCACATTGACGGCTGACCCCGCGTACAAATTAAGGACATCAGGGATACATCTTTTGTCGAGAAGGGGAATGGCTCAATTTCCTTTTATTTATTTATGTGTTTGTTTGTTTTCTTTCTTTCTTTATTCATCTACCTTTTTTCATTCATGTATCTATCCAGAGAGACGGTTGAGGTAGGGTCTAGATCTCCACGAAGTTTTTGAGCTGGGGTTAATGCCTGAAAGGGGAACAGTGGGAGGGGGGTCATATGTATGGGAATTTTCCCAAGTCGAAGCCGTCAGACGAAAAAGATGTCGAGCAAAAAAAAAGGGATGAGCGGTGAGGGGGGGGGGGGGGGGGGGGGTGAAGGGGCGGCTGGGGACAAACAGGGGTGGAATGCGAGTCTTTGGCTGTTTGAAAAGGTTCTATTAGCCGACTTCCCCGAACTTGGAGTATGGCTGCTTTAATAGCGGGATTAAAAACAAAAACGGTCATACACACAAAACTCCACTCCCTTTGTTGGGTAGATGGGATTAATCCTTGCCTGTCTATACAGGGAGTGTCCGCAGGAGTATCAGCCTGCGTACGCAAAAAAAAAAAAAGAAGAAAAAAAAGCCGACAAGAGGGATGGGGGAGGGGGGAGGGGGGCTAAGGAGATGTTTTACCAAGTCAGAGGAGAAAAAGAGAAAAAGAAAAAAAAATTGAAAGGGAGAGAAGAACACTATAGTGGAGTTGCTTCCTCTTCTTTCGATGATCGTCAACAACGAAGTGGGAGAGAAACATGCTGGAGGTTTTGCTTTGTGTATGTTCTCTTCAAAGTGCAGCTGATAGAGCTCTCTCTCTCTCTCCTCTCTCTCTCTCTCTCTCTCTCTCTCTCTCTCTCTCTCTCTCTCTCTGTCCCTCCCCTCCTCTCTCTTACACAGTGCGTGCGTGTGTGTGTGTGTGTGTGTGTGTGTGTGTGTGTGTGTGTGTGTGTGTGTGTGTGCGTATGTGTGTGTGTGTGCGTGTGCGTGTGCGTGTGTGTGTGTGTGTGTGTGTGTGTGTGTCGGTCCTGTCTGAAGAAAAGCACAAGATCGGGGCTCGTTACTTGTACGTTGTGATTTATTCCGATCACTTGGCGGCTCAAAGTATTCAACCTTCACCTTCACTGTCCCATATACACCACAACCCAATCTGCCAGACCATGATCCCACTGTGCGCAGGGGTCGACAACTCCATGGATAAATAACGCCAATAAATAGATCAGAAAAGAGACAAAAAGAGGGGGGCGGGGGGGGGGGGGGGAGCGGGGGGGGGGGGGACCTCGTGAACAAGACTGGGCGGATATCTGACCTGACGTGCACTGTAACGCAGAGATGGTAAACGGCTTTGAGGAAGAATAAAGAAAAAAAAACTGTTAGTGTGTTCCTGTGATTCTTGAGGCAGAAGGCTGCCGGTCTCCGAAGACTTGTCCGTCTGCATGTCATGTTACTTCATGCAAGGGCGCGCATCATTAAGGAGAAAAACACATCTGGTCTAGACATGAAGAGACCCACAAATACGAAGCCCACGGCTGTACCACAGACTCGCCTGCCCTCCCCCTCCCTCCCTCCCCCCCCCCCCACCCCACCCCACCACCACACACACACACACACACACACACACACACACACATGCACGCAACTACCCACGCACGCATACGCACGCGCACATGCACAAGCGCGCGTGCGCACACACACACACCACACACACACACACACACACACACACACACTCAACTCACCATGTAAACGATTAAATCCGCTCCGCTGCTTCAGTAAACTATATAAAGGTGGTCTAGTCCCAATAGATCATAATAACGAAGAAGAAGCAAAAGAGACCCCTCACACACGCACGCGCGCGCAAACGCACACACACACACTCTCTCCTCTCTCTCTCTCCTCTCTCTCTCTCTCTCTCTCTCTCTCTCTCTCACACACACACACACCACACACACACACACACACACACACACACACACTGTCTCACCATGTAAACGATTAAAACCACTACTCCGCTGTTGCAGTAAACTATATAACGATGGTCTAGTCTCAACAGACCTTAATAACGAAGAAGCAAAACACACACACACACACACACACACACACACACACACACACACATACACACACACGTCTTACCATATAAATGGTTAAATCCACTCCGCTGTTTCAGTAAACGATATGAAGGTGGTCTACGCTCAACAGACTTTCTTACTATGATAAGAAGCAAAACAGACCCCTCAAAAACTAACACACACGTATCACCGAAATCACTTTCTCACGTAGACGCTTTCATTTCCGCCCCATGGAAAATGACAGTGCAATCCTTACCATTCTTCCAAACTCAGGTGACTAAATGAAAATGGACTTCCCGGTTATGAGCTGGTTCAACTGCCGGCCATGTGATAACACCAGGAAGACGAGACTGGCTCCCAACGCAAAATGGAAAACCCAATACGATAGCACAGCCTTGCGAACCTTTTCCTGTTCACGAAATCCGGAACAACGGCAGCCCCATATCACACACACACACACACTTTGCCAACCATGCGGCGGTCCTCGGCTTTCTAAAAAAAAAAAAAAAAAAAAATTAAATTAAAAAAAAAAACCGCTCGTTGAAACCGTCACTTTTGAGAAATCAAATGTAGCAATATCAATTATTTATTTGAAATCTGATCGTGATCCTTATAGTGTAGTGTTATCAATTTGAAGCCTCTTACCCCGGCTGATACAGAGGCTTTGTTCGAATGCGTTCGCTGTACCGCCGGTGACAAAATGGAATAGGCCACGGAAATCTTATAATAGACCCACCTCTAATCTTTGTTGTAAATGGAATAGACCACCGGAAATCTTATATATAATAGACCCCCCTCTGATCTTTGTTGTATGTGTATGTGACGGTAGAGCAGCGGGTGTAGAAAGGGGGGAGGTGCACAAGAGGGAATGAGGGGGTGGGGTGGGACAGGGGGTGATGGGGAAGGGGGTAAGAGGACAAAAGAAAAGTGAGGGGGGAGAGGCGTATGTATAATGTACCTCTCTCTTCTCTCTCTCTCTCTCTCTCTCTCTCTCTCTCTCTCTCTCTCTCTCTCTCTCTCATATGTCTGACCTGAATGCTGGAACACTGCCATGAAGACGAGGTGTTTGTCCAGTGGAATTGTACGTACATTGTCAATCTTTGACTGTCCTTCCCACTAATCGATCCATGCGCATTTCTTACTGTCGTTCTTAATCATTCAGGTGCTGTTTTTCGCTTCCATTTCTTGTTTCCCCCGATATAGCAAATATGGCAGTGGTTTTGAACACACGCACACACACACGCACGCAGGCACGCAGGCACGCAGGCACGCACACACACACACACACACACACACACACACACACACACACACTCACTCACTCTTGCAATTTATGCCCACGTGGGATCGTCTAGTTCAGCCCCAGAAGCATGCAGTTTCTTCGTGTGGCCGATTGGTACGTGCAGTCAGATAGGTAGCCTACTGTGTGGCCCAAATGATCCGGGACCCTATAGACACACCCCCTTTACGCACTGCACTTCTGTCGACTTTGTTTTGTTTTTTCCCCAAATCATCAGTCATTCCAGGCTCAGCCTAAAGCCAAATTGATTCAGTTTTATTTTTCTTGATATACAAAATGAAATGAAACAATTGGGAAAGAAATTAACAAGCTTCCAACTCACCATTTCCTTTCCTTCCCCTTCTTCTTCCCCTTCTTCTCCCCCCCCCCCCCCCCCCCCCCCCCCCCCCCCCCCCCCCATCTTCTAACCTTTCCCATTCCTTTTCCACTGGTAATAGATTAATTTACAAATCAATATAATAATAATAATAATAGTAATTATAATAATGGTAATGATAAGAACTATTATTATCATTATTCTTGTTGTCGTTGTTATCATTATTATTGTTATTTTAATTATTATCATTATCACCATTGTTATTCCCATTGATATTATCATTATTAGTATTACTATTATCATTATGTGTTGTTGTTGTTGTTACAAAGTAGATTCTGGTTTCGCAATGACATTGCTCTTCTGTCTACAGCCCCCCTACACCTGAATGACGTCATTCTATTGGCAACATGGCGCCGTCCAGTTCATTTCCTTCCATTCGGCGAAGTGTCAGTCCTGTGTCCCACACTTTACATGTTGAATCCGTAACGTTGAATTTCACATCGAAACGATCTTCACAGCTGGATTTCAGATGACCACATGCAAATGTGTCGTGTCAAGTTATGAATGAGCAGGCAGCCCTTGAAGTAAGCTAATACGACCATGGCTCCCATCCCCATAATGAACATGTCATTCCCGTCAGCTGCAACAGATCCAATGTCGAACGAAATACGTCTTTTCATATGAGTGGAGATGCGTTTGTGCTGCCGTTATGCCCCTGACAAGTCAGGACCAGCACATCCGACTTCGGCTTTTTTTGATATCGGAGAGAACGCTCTCCCAGACTGGTTGCTTCACTGGGCTGGCGAGTCCAATCAACCCGGCTATTTGTCCATAGTTGATGGTTTGTTCACTGGGCTGACGAGTCCAACCTACCCGGCTATTTGTCCATAGTTGATGGTTTGTTCACTGGGCTGACGAGTCCAACCTACCCGGCTATTTGTCCCATAGTTGATGGTTTGTTCACTGGGCTGACGAGTCCAACCTACCCGGCTATTTGTCCATAGTTGATGGTTTGTTCACTGGGCTGACGAGTCCAACCTACCCGGCTATTTGTCCATAGTTGATGGTTTGTTCACTGGGCTGACGAGTCCAACCTACCCGGCTATTTGTCCATAGTTGATGGTTTGTTCACTGGGCTGACGAGTCCAACCTACCCGGCTATTTGTCCATATTTGATGGTTTGTTCACTGGGGTGTCCTTCCCAGGGTTAAGAGCTTATAGCGTGGCTCTTGATCGCATGGTGCTCCTGTCACTGGATGTATGGGGTATTTCAGTGGAGATAACAGTGCCACCTATATCCTGCCCCATCCTGTTAGGAACATCGTCAGTTGGTCCAGGACTGCTTATTCTACCAGGCAAGCCTGACGTATATCGCAGCTAACCCTCATATCTGGGGGCACCCCCCACCCCCACCCCTACCCCCCTCCAACCCCACCCCTACACCCCCCCCCCCCCAACCCCCTCATTCCGCCACCCGGGGACCTGCCTGGTTGGAGGTGGTTGCCCCTGCTCCAAAGAAGAACGAGCAAGAAGAAGAAGGAAATATCGTCACGGTTCCTTTCCTCCATTCGCCGTCAGAGAGTGCTGCAGAAGAAGGAAATATCGTCACGGTTCCTTTCTTCCATTCACCGTCAGAGAGTGCTGCAGAAGAAGGAAATATCGTCACGGTTCCTTTCTTCCATTCGCCGTCAGAGAGTGCTGCAGAAGAAGGAAATATCGTCACGGTTCCTTTCTTCCATTCACCGTCAGAGAGTGCTGCAGCATGCTGTCAGAAGCAGCTGTGGCAGCGGACACCCTCCACTCCGAATGGACAGAGCCGCAGACCTCAGGACAAGCCAGACCCTGGCCGGTGAAGGGTAGAGAGGTGTCGGTTGCTCCCCCACCCTCTCCTCACTCCCTACCCCACTGTTGACCTCAGGACAAGCCAGACCCTGGCCGGTGAAGGGTAGAGAGGTGTCGGTTGCTCCCCCACCCTCTCCTCACTCCCTGCCCCACTGTTTCTACAGAGAGTTGGGTTTTCTGGGGGGGGGGGGGGGGGGGGGGGTTGTTTTGTTTGTTTGTTGTTGTTTTTTGGGGGGGTCAATTTTTGGTCGCGGTTGTATGCTGGGGCGCGCTGAGAATCGCCAGTCCTTCGGGGAGAAAAGCGAACTATTGTAGTCTGTTGATAAAAGTAACTTGGAGTAGGCTGACATATTAAATTCTCATCGTCTTCGATCTCTTCGTTCCTTTTCGTGGCTGTCTACTTACCTATGGCTTACGGGTTGTTGTTTTGTGTGTGTGTGTGTGTCATTCATTTAACGTCTTTCCACTAAACGTGATATTAGACGGATTGTTGTTTTGTGTGTGTGTGTGGGTGTGGGGTTTTTTTGTGTTTTTTAAACGCAAAACCCATTAAGCGGTAGAGTACTCGACATGACGATCGCAGCCATGTCATGGATGAAGATGTAGAGTTTACTCACTCATTCATTCATTAGCGCGAACTGTGTATATCTACTGAGATGCTGTTCCTTACAACATTCCTGGACATTCAGTGAGCTTTGAGAAAGTTTTCATTTCATATCTCATTGTAACATCAGGTTTCATTCAACTCGGTCAAAGATTTAACGGACAAAAAGTAGGTCTCGGCCTGCCAACATAAAAAAAAAACAATGCCTTTTATCTAAAGACCTTGAACTTCTGATTTTGACGATGATGTTGTAGCCTAGGGGATGTCTCCTTGTTTGTTTTCTGTGTACTCTTTGTCATTTCTGCCAGGCAATTTGGTGCCGCGAGCACCATTCGTTTAGAGTCGTGGGCCTGTATTACTTTACCGTGGGAGCAAATGTTACCCTACGTGTTTGTTAATTCCTGATGATGTCACTAATCCAAGACCCATTCCCGCAAACGTTGCCGAAACCTGTCCGAAAGTTCGCGAGAGATCGTATGCAAACGAGTGCAGACAGCCCCTCACCCCACCCCATCCCATCCCACCCCTAGCAGCAGTGGCCTTGACCTCTGTGTGCGTGATCTATGGCCATAGTAACATAGATAACTTTCAATTCTGAAATATCTAAAGTGCTCATTTAAGTGCAGAGTTAAGTCCATGATATTCTTCGAGTATGTGATAGATCTGCATAAAACGCTCCACTGGGCAGCGGTCTTGAGTTGTCGCAGTTTCAATAGATCGTACATAGACATTCATGCCAATCAGTCTATTAAGCGTTCCGAATGCCTACCATTATATGATATTCGGAGATCCGAAAGGGAGGTAATATGCTAGAGCTGAGTGACTCCGCTGTTTTTATGGCACAGATGCCGCTGGTGGGCACGGCCAAAACAATCAGAGAGGAAATGTCAAAAACATGGGCGACAGAAGACGCGTCTGAAACACAGACAGTCAGTATCCCGATCGTTACCCTGACGTGCGGTTCAGATCAAAAATGAAATGTTCTAGATCTGTTTTGTCTGACCCACAAACTGAGAAAAGCTCATCTGTTTACGATGGAAGAACAGGCGTCATCTCCCTTAATTTTTTTTTTTTTTTTACTCGGTACAGATCTATTTACATTATGGCGGAAACTGGCTGGACTTCTAGCAATGTGATTTGTGGGAGAAAACATTGTTCACAGCATGAGCGCTTGCGAGCATCGGCCACACAAACACACACACACACACACACACACTCGCGCGCGCACACACACACACACACACACACACACATTCACATAAACACACACACACACACACTCACACACCAGTGCTGACACATCATCACTTTATATAGTTACATTTAACAGCCACGCCTCTTCATCAAAGGTGTGTGTCAGAGGTGGGGAAAACCTGTCTCAAACCACACTCACACTACTAGAACGACAACACTTGAAAAAGGGAAGAGAAAATGGCCAGGTTTTTTTGTTTGTTTGTTTGTTTATTTGTTTGGTTGTTTATTTATTTGTTTTTGCCCTGGGCGACAGTCGGATCCCAACCGGTTCGCAACGTCTGGCTTCTGAGAACCGGGTGTTTTGACCACTGTGCCACCACCGTGCGCCCACCTATTCACGACAGGTGGTTTGCCGTTATTCATCTCGTACTCGATGCGGGACAGGTGTGTCATTTGATCTGCCAGCTAACGCACTTCACAGACAAGTGTCCCCCCTCTTCTCCCCCCCCCCCCCCCCCAATCTCCCCCCCCCCCCCCCCCCCCTTCTCCGGAAGCTTAGAAAATCGCTCACAAAAAGAACAAATGTTCTCCGAGAAGCTTGGGAAAATCGCTCACAAACATGTGTTCTCGGAGAAGCTTGGAAAGTCGTTCTCAAACGTATCCAAGCACGCACGCGCGCATTTATTCAGTCTCCGCAGCCAACGGGCAAGCAAGTTGAGACTGCACGGACCTTGGACTTAGATCAACGTGTCTGTTCGGCTGCCTTCCATTCTGCCCTCCTGAAAACCTACCCACCTACCATGGACCACCTACCATGGACCAGATGCTGGTGTTCAGCTCCTTAACCTTTGGCCGTTGGTATTACTGTTACCAAACGGTAGAGAGAGAGAGAGAGAGAGAGAGAGAGAGAGAGAGAGAAAATTCTTTATTTTCGAAGATAATAGCTCAGCACTAATGCGCTTTTTTTTTTACACCCAGTCCTCGCCCTGAGTAGGGACTATAATATGCAGTTAAGTGAAATAATGTATGAACAAATACAAGAAAAAATGGGTCATGCACAATCATCATGGAACCTCAAATGAAAAGAAATGAGAAAAGAAAGGACAAAGAGAATGAAGGGAGAGAAGGAAACCAAGCAGAATCAGACAAAGCGAGAAGGGGGCAAAGTGGGGAGAATGAAACCAAGCAGAATCAGACAAAGCGAGAAGGGGGCAAAGTGGGGAGAAGGAAACCAAGCAGAATCAGACAAAGCGAGAAGGGGGCAAAGTGGGGAGAATGAAACCAAGCAGAATCAGACAAAGCGAGAAGGGGGCAAAGTGGGGAGAAGGAAACCAAGCAGAATCAGACAAAGCGAGAAGGGGCAAAGTGGGGAGAATGAAACCAAGCAGAATCAGACAAAGCGAGAAGGGGGCAAAGTGGGGAGAATGAAACCAAGCAGAATCAGACAAAGCGAGAAGGGGGCAAAGTGGGGAGAAGGAAACCAAGCAGAATCAGACAAAGCGAGAAGGGGGCAAAGTGGGGAGAAGGAAACCAAGCAGAATCAGACAAAGCAAGAAGGGGGCAAAGTGGGGAGAATGAAACCAAGCAGAATCAGACAAAGCGAGAAGGGGGCAAAGTGGGGAGAATGAAACCAAGCAGAATCAGACAAAGCGAGAAGGGGCAAAGTGGGGAGAAGGAAACCAAGCAGAATCAGACAAAGCGAGAAGGGGGCAAAGTGGGGAGAAGGAAACCAAGCAGAATCAGACAAAGCGAGAAGGGGGCAAAGTGGGGAGAAGGAAACCAAGCAGAATCAGACAAAGCGAGAAGGGGGCAAAGTGGGGAGAAGGAAACCAAGCAGAATCAGACAAAGCGAGAAGGGGGCAAAGTGGGGAGAATGAAACCAAGCAGAATCAGACAAAGCGAGAAGGGGGCAAAGTGGGGAGAATGAAACCAAGCAGAATCAGACAAAGCGAGAAGGGGGCAAAGTGGGGGGAGATGAAAGGCACAGTGTGAGCAGAATCAGACAAAGCGAGAAGGGGGCAAAGTGGGGGGGGGGGAGGTGGAGAGGCACAGGGTGGGGGTGGGGGGGGGGGGGCGGGGAGGGGACACAAGACACAGACACAAAAGTAGACATCATCATCGTTGTTTGACATTCACCGTGTGCGCCATGACGGCGTTGGTCGCTGCCACACTAACTGATGAGACAACACAACGTCGTTTTGAAATTCAGAGTGCGTGGCACAACACAACGTCGTTTTGAAATTCAGAGTGCGTGGCACAACACAACGTCGTTTTGAAATTCAGAGTGCGTGGCACAACACAACGTCGTTTTGAAATTCAGAGTGCGTGGCGAACGGTTTGGTCGCACGTGCGCGCTTGCGTAGGTTGGCCTAAGTGTCGTGTGTTTTGGCAGCCCCCCGCTGGGCTTCCCTGTACTAACATTTCACGATCTGGTGTAATGAACTAGCTTGTACGGTTTCCCCTCCCCCTCCATCTCCACTCCCAAAACACACACATCACAATGGGATGAAAGTAGGCTTAATTAACAACAAAAAATGTTGCAGACCATTTTAAACTAGCTTACGTTGACGCTTCCCTCATATATCACAACATGGCGGATGGAATTGCACGCTACGCTCTCGGCTTGCTTGGAATTACCCCCCCCCCCCCCCCCCTCCCCTCCCCCATTAGCTTGAATTGGCCACTGCACCCCCATCCCCCACCCCCTCCCAGCTACTATCTGAAAAAGGGGGGGGGGCAGGAGAGGGGTGGGGGGCATCTCGGTCAGCGCCCTCAGTAGAAGATGGGAAATATTCCACTGCCAAGTGAAACTGAGGCAGCAAGTGTAGATCTGGAGCAAGCTAAAAATGTACAAGTCAGAATTCGGGGTTACAGCAAATTTTCAAGTAGTCACCAAAAAACCAAAAAAAGTTGAACAGATGGAAATCACCCTGGCTCTGTAGAAAAAAAAGGTCCTTTTTTTTCGTTTTTCTTTTTTGAACGTGAAAAAGATTGTTTTATCCTGGAATTTTGGGGTCAGTAAATTAGCTCAATGCCATATGTCAGCAAAAAGGGTTGAATAATGTATGACTTGTGGACTCCTTGTAATTTCTACGCCACTGGAAAGGCACAAAGATTTTGGAGCGGAAAGCCTAGCAGACGACAGGAAAATCAAGGGTCATGTAGATCGTGCTCGGATAGAAAAAGAAATGGACATGAGACCTGCCTCAGAGTCAGGTATGGTATGGGTCAAGGGCTGGACTGTGCGATGAATATGTTTTAGTGCCGGCTGATCTGACGACAAAAGCCAGGTGCAGCTTTGAGTGTGACAGAGAATGTAGAGCGTTTGGGGCCTAAACTGTAGCCGTGGACGCGGACCAAAGTTATCCCCAGGTCGTTTGAGGCCTGCGTGAAACGTCCTCTTCCTCCTCCACCGGAACTCCAGGTCAGCCTAGCGGGTGAGGGGAAATCGTTCATTCAGATTCACCCATTGGGTTTGGTTTTGGTTTTATTAAGCAAACCCAGAATAACCCCAGATCCAATCAGGGTTTTAAAAAAAATATTTAAAAAAACAACCAGAGGTAGGGCTAGGGGAGGGGGTTCATGTCAATCCTCAACAAGACAAGTTCTCCCCCCCCCCCCCCCCCTCCCCTGCTAGGCGTGAGGAGGTTGTGGTGGTGATTCCAGGCTGGACTAGGGGGACACTGGGTTTAATCAGGATTTGCCAGATTCGACCCCAGTTTTAAATTTTAAAAAAAAAGAAAGTTAGTTGGGCCGATCTCCCGATCGAGCGCCTCTGTGACGTACTCCTTCCACTTGCTCCTGTCAAACATAGCCGCCTCGATTTAATCGATGTTAAATGATAAAACTAGGGCGTGAGTAGGCTACTGTACCCGACCCGTGCAAATGTCCACAAAGACTCACTTGAACAAGATGCACTGATGCTTGTACTGTTCTGCTAGGCTATGATCCAAATTCCTGACTTAGTGACAACTGCCAACTCTAAATCAGATCAGCTGAGGGTGATTGCAAATAATGGCCAGAACAAAGCACCTAAGATTTATTTTATTATTATTATTATCATTATTATTATCATTATCACTATTGTCGTTATCATTGTTACTGTTTGTAATCATACTGTGTGCAAAACGTTGACACTACGAATTCCCAAACAATCGGCAAGACACCAATCCCTAGACATATAATTACAGAAAACAACCTTGTTCCGATAAACATGCATGAGTATACCGAAATTCCACGTAAAAACATGGCCGCAATATGGCGCGAAAAAGTTACGGGACTTTACTCCGAGCTCTTAAAATAGGTCAACATCTTGTTGACAGGTGGCTGGAGATTACGGGCTCTC
Organism: Conus ventricosus; assembly: GCA_018398815.1. Classification (NCBI taxonomy): domain Eukaryota; kingdom Metazoa; phylum Mollusca; class Gastropoda; order Neogastropoda; family Conidae; genus Conus; species Conus ventricosus. Next base: position 3,203,581 of record CM031601.1, read on the forward strand.
CAAAGAAGGGAGAGAATCCAAGGACCTTGGGGTTGAGTCTGGCAGGTTTCGTATGTCATAACCTGTCCACTCAGTAGACCTTTGAGAGACGGCCTGAGTGCTGGTCTTTGGGATAAGTCAATGAGTCGAGGATTCTATGTAGGCTATGATACAACACGCACTTGGCGTACGTGCAAGAACCCACAACGACAAGGGAGTTAGTTGTCTTTGGAAACTTCCAGTAGACACATCCTTGACAGGGAAACAAATCCAACAAGCCTACACACACACACACACACACACACACACACAAGCAAGCGCGAACACACGCGCGGTTCGTAGCTGAAGAAGTTCACCTGAAGGCAATCTCTCTCTTTCAACCAACTAGCACACAATTCCTAAGTTTAAACGACATTAAGATCTGCCCAGGTTTAAACGGATATAAGATATTCCCATGGATAGATGTACGGACTACAAATTAGCATCACAATTTGATGGAATCATCCTTGATGAACAAAACATGGATTGGCCCATGGACTGGATCCGCACCTCAGACCGTCACCCAAATTTAACGGGCACGTCCTCGAAACACGTTTCACCTCTCTGCTAAGTTTCTAGAAATCCGTTCGCAGTTTTGGCGTGATCTTGCTGAAAGCTGTTCGGATCCATCTGTGATACGGATCCGCTAAACGGATCCCTACCGTAATTTCATAATGTGGTCCTCGAGTCACATTCCATCTGTCCGCCGAACGTTTTGTTCAAATAGTTTCTGCAGTTTTCGCGAAACGTTGCTGGTAAACAAACAAAGAAACAAGGATCAAACCAACAAACAAACAAAAAAGGGTGAAAATAGAACCCCACATCTAGGGGGCAAGCGCTAATGCGCACAGGAAGTACAGATCGCGTCTTATGCGTGTGGCTGTACATCAAAAATCAATGCGCCAAGGCCTTGCTTAAGGAGTGGAATATTCATAGGCTGGCATAATTAGATTGTTTTGAGAATGTGTGTGTGTGTGTGTGTGTGTGTGTGTGTGTGTGTGTGTGTGTGTGTGTATCTGAAAGTTGATTCTCCTCGTTTTTGTACTCTCAGTTTTTATAGAACAGGGAGTACTTTCGAATGCGAAACGAAGAAATGCTCTGTGCGCATGCGCGCGCGCGCGTGTGTGCGCGCGCGCGCACGCGCGCGCGCGCGTGTGTGTGTGTGTGTGTGTGTGTGTGTGTGTGTGTGTGTGTGTGTGTGTGTGTGTGTGTGTGTCCGTCTGTGGTCAAAATGTGTTCCACTCGCTCTAGACAAAACTACTGGACCGATCTTTCTAAAAATGTGTAGGTATGTTCATTATGGGTCAAGGATGATGCCCGATGTGTTACTTTACCGTTATAGCCGTTACTGACGACCATAACGGCCCATAAGGGTTTTCCTTCTTTATGGAATATCTCAGAAAGTACCTGGCCAATCTCTGAAAATTTTTGGTATGTTCATTATGGGTCACGGATCATGCCCAATGTGTTATTTTACCGTTATAGCCGTTACTAATGGTCATAATGGCCCATAACGGTTTTCCTTCTTTATGGAATATCTCAGAAAGTACTTGGCTGATCTTTCTGAAAATTTGCAGGTATGTTCATTATGGGTCATGAATGATGCCCGATGTGTTATTTTACCGTTATAGCCGTTACTAACGGCCATAATGGCCCATAACGGTTTTCCTTCTTTATGGAATATCTTAGAAAGTGCTTGGCCGATCTCTCTGAAAATCTGTAGGCATGTTATGGGTCACGGATGATGCCCGATGTATTATTTTACCGTTATAGCCGTTACTAACAGCTATAGCGGGTTTTCTTTTTTATGGAATATCTGAGAAAGTACTTGGCCGATCTTTCTGAAAATGTGTAGACATGTTCATTATGGGTCACGGATGATGCCCGGTGTGTTATTTTACCATTATAGCCGTTACAAAGGCAAGGTCATGTATTTGAAGACTGTGAATGATGTCGTCGGTGGAAATCCCCCCTCCTTCCCGAAGTTGGAGTATGGCTGCCTTATCAGCGGGAGAAAGTCATACACACAAAACCCCACTCCCTTTGTTGGGTAGATGGGATTCATCCTTGCCTTTGTGTGTGTCCGCACGAGTATCAACCTGCGTACGCAGAGAAGACAAAAAAATCCCTCAAAATTGGTGAAATGATTGATGGAATGTTGTTCTTTTCATCCATTATCAGTGTGATATGAAATGCTGGCCGAATTGTACGCTAGGCCTCAAAACGCGTACATGGATTATACAGCGATTTGGTGTTAAACCGCAACTGTGGCGTGTGGTCCGTGGGACAACTCTCTCTAGTACAGGGAAATACAGGGAATAATGCGAGGGAAGCGATTTTTTTGGTGTTAGAATTTATTCATGAAGAAACAATACTGCCTCGACTGTACTATAAACTCTATCGTAGCATTCCTTTGCTGCCCTTTATGGGTTGGGCTAAATGTGTCACTGTCACCATTTCCACAGGTGGTTTGGGGTTTTTTTGTTGTTGTTTTTTCGTCACCGCAGCCGGTTTCAAGACAGCTGTTCACGTCACCACCCTTATTGTTTAAGCTATCTTATTCACCACTCTCACTGGTCGAGCTATTTTTATCACCCGTTTCACTGGTCAAGCTATTTTTGTGGCCAGTTTCACCGGTCAAAGCTATTTTTTGTCACCAGTCTCACTGGTCAAGCATTTTCTTTTTCATCAGTCTCTCTCGTCGAGCTATATTTGACATGTGCCCCGTTGGTTGGGCTAGTTTTGTCACTACTGTTGATGACTCAGCATTTCGCAACCATTATCACTGGTTGAGCTGTTTTTGTTCCCACTCATACTGGCTGGGCAGTTTTTGTCACCAGTCTCATTGGTTGAGCTGTTTTCTGTCAGCAGTCTCATTGGTTGAGCTGTTTTCTGTCAGCAGTCTCATTGGTTGAGCTGTTTTCTGTCAACAGTCTCATTGGTTGAGCTATTTTTGTCCCCCGGTCTTATTGGTTGAGCTATGTTTGTCACCAGTCTCATTGGTTGAGTTATTTTTGTCACCAGTCCCACAGGCTTGACTGATATTTAGTCACCAGTCTTACTGGCTGAGCTACATTTTATCACCAAACCCACTGGCAGGACTATTTTTGTCTTGTCACCACGGCCACAAGAGGGTGATTTTTGTCACCACGACCATTGATTGGGCTATTATTGTCACCACGACCATTGGTTGGGCTGTTTTTATCACCACGACCATTGGTTGGGGTACTTTTGTCACCACGACCATTGGTTGGGCTGTTTTTGTCACCACGACCATTGGTTGGGCTGTTTTTGTTACCACTACCATTGGTATTTTTGTCACCACTACCACTGGTTGGGCTATTTTTATCACCACGATCATTAGTTGCGCTGTTTTTGTCACCACGACTTGGTCACCACCACCATTGGTTGAGCTATTTTTGTCACCACGTGCGCCAGAGGGTTATTTTTGTCACCACCACCATTGGTTGAGCTATTTTTGTCACCACATGCGCCAGAGGGATATTTTTGTCACCACCACCATTGGTTGAGCTATTTTTGTCACCACGTGCGCTAGAGGGTTATTTTTGTCACCCCTACCATTGGTTGGCTATTTTCGTCACCACTCTCGTTGCTTGTGCTCTGTCACCATCAGGATTGACTGAGCTGTGTCATCACCATTCTCAATGGCTTATTTTTGTCACTTCTCCATCATTTTTTTCCCTCATCACAGTCGTGAAGTTGGAAGCGTGGTGCTTGCAAGCAGGTCTGGGAGTCTTTCGCCTGTACGCTTTTCAGTTTGTACTGAACTACCGATTTCCATTTTCTTCTCTAACCCATGTAACAATGTTAACATTTAATTCACCGTGTGAATGTTGTTTAGTCACCATAAAAATATCATGGGAATGGTAATTTACATGGGCGAGGGCCTTCCTGGTTATAATGAGAGTGAAGGGGGGAGGCTGGGGGGGGGAGAGAAACAAAGAGAGAGAGAGAAGGCGAGAGAGAGAGAGAGAGAGAGAGAGAGGAGAGAGAGAGAGAGAGAGAGAGAGAGAGAGAGAGAGAGAGAAGAGAGAGAGAGAGGGCGAGAGATGTGAATAATTCATTCATGCATAGGCCATTGCCCTGAAGCGGTGCACTTTTCAATTATTGAACATTGCAACATTTCCTTAGTATCTATACACACAGAGTCATAGATACACATGCATTTCAAGATATTAAGAGAGAGAGAAAGGGGGGGTGGGGGGAGGGAGGAAGGGAGAAGAGAGAGAGAGGGCGGGAAGGAGGGAGGGAAAGAGGAAGGAGAGAGAGAGAGAGAGAGAGAGAGAGAGAGAGAGAGAGAGAGAGTTCTTCTGAATTTCTTTTAACTGAAAGCGGGGCTCTATGGGAACTGTCGAGCTTCCGTTAAACTCGATCAATCAATCAATCAAACTACTCTTTTTCTTTTTTTTTTCTCAAACGACCTGCTGACCTAGGCCATTTTTGTTTCGTTTTTAATTCACAGAGAAGTCTCTAATCTCAGACGTTCCCCAGCCATGGTAGCATCTCTGGCTGCTTCACTCTTCTTCATTGGCACTCCTTGGCGTCAGGAGACAAACCGTACTTACTCCGCACCGCCCCGTGTCACAAGGCAGATCGGGGGGCCGAAATAGCTCAGCTGGCAGAGCGCCGGACTCGTAATCCAAGGGTTGCTAGTTCGAATCTCCGCCGGGCCGTTTCGGTACAGGGGGTATTTTTTCCTCGGAGTTAACATTAGTTCTGACTCCATTTCCCATACAGTCCTTCGAATGAGACTATAAACCGAGGTTCCGTGCCCGCGTAACATCTTGCACACACGTAAAATCCCATCACCAACTTTCGGAAGAGAAGGCCAGTTTGGCCGTTGGTATGGCTGACACGTTTCACACAGCATGCACCTTCCCCGAAGATGGAGTATGGCTGCCTTAATGGCGGGATAAAAAAACCGGTCATGCACACAAAATTCCACTCCCTTTGTAGGGTAGATGGGATTAATACTTACCTGTCCATATAGGGAGTGTCCGCAGGAGTATCAGCCTGCGTACGCAGAAGAAGAAGAAGGAAAAGGAAGATCGTAATGACCTACATGGGGGCACACAGAGAAAAAGTGGCCGTTGACTTTCCCCCGTGCCTTGCAAGCCGTCTCAAATCTACTGGCCTAACCCTCACTCAGAGCTGAGGGAAACGAAGCTACAAGCTTGACATCGTTCTTACAGATAAAGGTCCCTTACTTGTTGACATTGTATTGTTCAGTGGGGCCAACGACAATGAGGTTGACACTGCGAAAGAGACACACACGTACGGTGAGGGGTGCGGTTGGGGGACGGGGGTGGGGAGGGGGGGGAGGAGGGGGGAGGGAGGAGGACGGTTGGCTGGTTGGTGGGGAGGAGGAGGCAATACTTGTTCCGGTGATTGGAAAATGACTTCCTGAAAGCAAACTTAGAGAGGTCAAAAGAGAACACAGCAGAATTTTCTTCTTCTTCTTTTTTTTCTTTTTTCTCCGGACTGGCCTTCCTCGGACTTGTGGTTTCGTCTGAACTGTCCTGTGTTGGGGAAACTGGTTCTTGAGTCTGTGTTCAGTCGGAAGACGTGTGTAAGTGTCGTAAGGTGTTCGTCACCAGCCTCACTGGCTCCCTGTTCAAGCTAGGGTATAAAGCCCCCAAGAGCTGCAGATCGTTTCTGCAAATTGTCCGCACTATGGGAAACTAGTGAAGATGATGATGATGATGATGATGACGACGACGATGATGACGATGATGTGATGCTGACGATGACGATGACGATAATGTGATGATGACGATGGTGATGACGATGATGATGATTACAGAGATGATGATGACGATGATTATTATTATGATGGTGATTATGACGCCGACGACGATGATGCCGACGATGACGAAGATGATGATGATGATGGCGGTGATGATGATGTAATAATGATGATGATGATGAAGATGGGATGACGATGAATGAGATGATGATGATGATGATGATGATGATGATGATGATGATGACGACGAAAAGGGGAAAAGGGGACAGATGGGGTGGGAAGAGGAAAAAGGCAGAAGAGGCGGGGCAGGGGGTAGGGGAGGGGGGGAGGGGAAGGGAAAAATGTCAGGATAAGGGAAACTCTAAAAGAAAAAAAGATGCAAAGCATATAAACGTACTCCCAGTTTATCCTGAATATGCGTGATATATTCCATAAAGAGGAAAAACTGTCTTGGGCTGGTGAAACCGTTAGTAATGGCTATTCTGGTAAACATCAGCCATCATCTGTGACCTATAATGAACATACTTACAAATTTTCAGAAAGATCGGCCAAGAACTTTCTGAGATTTTTCATAAAGAAGAAAACCATTATGGACCATTAGTAAAAGCTATAACGGTAAACTTAAACATCGGGCATCATCCGTGACCCATAATAAACATACCTACAAAATTTTCAGAAATATCGGCCACGTACTTCCTGACATATTCCATGAAGAATAAAACCCGTTCGGGGCCGTTACAGCCGCTAGTAACGGCTATAACGGTAAACTAAAACACTGGGCATCATCCGTGACCCATAATGAACATACCTACAAATTTTCAGAAAGGTAGGCGACGTACTTTCTAAGATATTCCATTAAAAAAAAGGAAAAAGCGTTATGGATCGTTATAGCCATTAGTAACGGCTATAACGGTAAACTAAAACGTCGGGCATGATCCGTGAACCATAATGGACATACCTACAAATTTTCAGAAAGATTGGCCAAGTACTTACTGAGACATTCCATTAAAAAAACCATTATGGGCCGTTTCAGCCGTTAGTAACGGCTACAACGGTAAACTAAAACGTCGGGCATCATCTGTCGCCCATAATATACACACCTACAAATTTTCACAAAATCGGCCAAGTACTTTCTCTGATATTCCATATAAAAAAAAAAGAAAAACCGTTATGGGCCGTTATAGCCGTTAGTGGCGGCTATAACGGTAAACTAATCCATAGTGAACATACCTGCTAATTTTCACAAAGATCGGCCAAGTACTTTCGGAGATATTCCATTAAAAAAAAAATTTTAAACCGTTACAGGCCGTTGCAGCCGTTTGTAACGGCTATAACGGTAAACTAAAACATCGGACATCATCCGTGACCCATAATGAACATACCTGCTAATTTTCACAAAGATCAGCCAAGTACTTTCTCAGATAATCCATGAAGAAGACAAACCATTACAGGCCGTCACAGCCGTTATTAACGGCTATAACGGTTAAACTAAAACATCGGGCATTATTCGTAACCTATAATGAACATACATGCTAATTTTCACAAAAATCGGCCATGTACTTTCTGAGATATTCCATAAAAAAGAAAAACCGTTACAGGACGTTACAGCCGCCAGAAACGGCTATAAAGGTAAACTAAAACATCGGGCATTATTCGTGACCCATAATGAACATGCCCACAAATTTTCACAAAGATCGGCCAAGTACTTTCTGAGATATTCCATAAAGAAGGAAAACCGTTACATGCCGTTACAGCCGTTAGTAACGGCTATAACAGGGTAAACTAAAACATCGGGCATCATCCGTGACCCATAATGAACATACATGCTAATTTTCACAAAGATCGGCCAAGTACTTTCTGAGATATTCCATAAAGAAGGAAAACCGTTACAGGCCGTTACAGCCGTTAGTAACGGATATAACGGTAAACTAAAACATCGGGCATTATTCGTGACCCATAATGAACATACCTACAAATTTTCAGAAAGCTCGGCCAAGTACTTTCTGAGATATTCCATAAAAAAGAAAAACCGTTACAGGCCGTTACAACCGTTAGGATTTTCTTTAATGTGTCGTGTGTCAAAACTCTTCTTTTACTTTAGTTTTCGATTTATTGATCACAGTAGTAGTAGTAGTAGTAGTAGTCGTAGTCGTAGTCGTAGTCGTAGTAGTAGAAGTAGTAGTAGCCATACCGGTAGTAGAGCTAATGGTTGCAACAGCAGTAGGTGCAGCAAAAGGAGCAACACCACTAGTAGGCGATGAAAGGCATACAGAGACAGAGACATGGAGACAAAGAGATGGAAGGACAGAGAGACAGAAAGACCGACAGACACAGAAACAGACAGAGGGACAGTGGGCAGATACGATGTTGGGGAAGGTGAGATGGCAATCTGTCGCTTTTGTTTCGATCAAAAAATGTATTCTCACAGCATGGGTCTAGAAAATGTGTATCGACTACCCCAGATTGATCGCCACATTGTCGTGGTCAGGCAGCCCCTGTGTCTCAGTAGACCCTAGAGCTATGTCATTGGGAGGGGCCAACGCACACACACGCACACACACACGCGCGCGCGCACATGCACGCACACACGCACGCACACGCACACGCACACACACACATAAAAAAGAAAAACCGTTACAGGCCGTTACAACCGTTAGTAACGGCTATAACGGGGTAAACTAAAACATCGGGCATCATCCGTGACCCATAATGAACATACCTGCAAATTTTCAGAAAGATCGGCCACGTACTTTCTGAGATATTCCATAAAGAAGAAAAACCGTTACAGGCGGTTACAGCCGTTAGTAACGGCTATAACGGGGTAAACTAAAACATCAGGCATCATCCGTGACCTATAATGAACATACCTGCTAATTTTCACAAAGATCGGCCAAGTACTTTCTGAGATATTCCATAAAGAAGAAAAACCGCTACAGGCCGTTACAGCCGTTAGTAACGGCTATAACGGTAAACTAAAACATCGGGCATTATTCGTGACCCATAATGAACATACCTACAAATTTTCAGAAAGATCGGCCAAGTACTTTCTGAGATATTCCAAAAAAACGAAAAACCGTGACAGGCCGTTACAGCCGTTGGTAATGCCTATAACGTGGTAAACTAAACATCGGGCATCATCCGTGACCCATAATGAACATACCTACAAATTTTCAGAAAGATCGGCCAAGTACTTTCTGAGATATTCCATAAAGAAGGAAAACTTTTGCAGGCCGTTACAGCCGTTAGTAACGGCTATAACGGCAAACTAAAACATCGGGCACTATTCCTGACCCGTACTGAACATACCTGCACATTTTCAGAAAGATCGGCCACGTAACTTTCTGAGATATTCCATTAAAGAAGAAAAAACCGTTACTGGCGGTTACAGCCGTTAGTAACGGTTATAACGGGGTAAACTAAAATCATCGGGCATCATCCGTGACCTATAATGAACATACCTGCTAATTTTCCCAAAGATCGGCCAAGTGCTTTCGGAGATATTCCATAAAGACGAAAAAAACCGTTACAGGCCGTTACAGCCGTTAGTAACGGCCTCTAACGGTAAAACTAAAACATCAGGCATCATCCGTGACCCATAATGAACATACCTACAAATTTTCACAAAGATCGGGTCAGTAGTTTTGTCTGGAGCGAGTGGAACACATTTTGACCACGGACGGACGGACACACAGACACACAGACGCATTTCTTTGTTCCCATTCTAAAGTACTCCGTGTTCTATAAGAACTGGGAGTAGAAAAAACAAGATGCGAAGCATTATAAACGTACTCCCAGTTTTCCAAACCGCTTATAAATCGGCCAAGTGCTTTGTGAGATAAGAAATAAAGGCAAAATAACTGTTTTTAACGGTTATTTAACCGATGTACACTTTGAAACTGGTATTTTAGTCCTCACTGGGCTAAAGCCTGTGTACATACCAAATTTCATCCAAATCGGACAATATGTCAAGAATAACGGTTTTAACGGTCAGATTTTGAAACACTGCATGGAAGTGCCATTTGTGTGTGATGACCTTTCTATATACAAAATTGCATTAAAATCCACCAATATATAAAAAAAATAACGGCAAAATAACGGTTTAACGGTTATATAACCATATACACTTTTGAAACCGGTATTTTAGTCCTCACTGGGCTAAAGCCTGTGTACATACCAAATTTCATCCAATCGGACAATATGTCAAGAATAACGGTTTTTAAACGGTCAGATTTTGAAACACTACATGAAAGTGCCATTTTGTGTGTGATAACCTTTCTATATACAAAATTTCATTAAAACCCACCATATATACAAAATAACAGGCAAAAATAACGGTTTAACGGTTATATAACCGATATGCAGTTTTGAAACCGGTTATTTAGTCCTCACTGGGCTAAAGCCTGTGTACATATCAAATTTAATCCAAATCGGACAATATGTCAAGAATAACGGTTTTTAACGGTCAAATTTTAAAACACTATATAGAAGTGTCATTTGTGTGTGATAACCTTTCTATATACCAAATTTCATTAAAAAATCCACCTATATATAAGAAATAACGGCAGAATAACGGTTTTTAACGGTTGTTTAATCCATTTTCAGCATTACATCACTTACATATGGACAGAGGATCCGATTTGTCACAAGATCATCCAAACCGCTTATAAATTGGCCAAGTACTTTCTGAGATATTCCATAAAGAAGAAAAACCGTTACAGACCGTTACAACCGTTAGTAACGGCTATAACGGGGCAAACTAAAACATCAGGCATCATCCGTGACCCATAATGAACATACCTGCTAATTTTCATAAAGGTCGGCCAAGTACTTTGAGATATTCCATAAAGAAGAAAACCCGTTACAGGCCGTTACAGCCGTTAGTAACGGTTATAACGGTAAACTAAAACATCGAGCATTATTCGTGACCCATAATGAACATACCTACAAATTTTCAGAAAGATCGGTCAAGTACTTTCTGAGATATTCCATAAAAAAGAAAAAGCGTTACAGGCCGTTACAGCCGTTAGTAACGGCTGTAACGGTAAACTAAAACTAATGAACATACCTGCAAATTTTCAGAAAGATCGACCCAGTAGTTTTGTCTGGAGCGAGTGGAACACATTTTGACCACGGACACACAGACAGACAGACAGACCCCCCCCCCCCCCCCCACCCACACACACACACACACACACACACACACCACACACACAGCATTTCTTCGTTCCCATTCTAAAGTACTTCCTGTTCTTTAAGAACTGGAGTACAAAAAGAAAAGAAAGAAAACGGCAATACAATAATGATAACCATAACTACAACAGTGGCAGTAGCAACATGACGAGCAAGTAACAAAATAAGCGACGAAAAAAAAGCACATACAAGTAGGCATGTAGCACAAAACATTTTGTCTCAGTGTTACAACAGATGGTTTTGACGAGTAATATCTATTGTATAGTGAAAAGAATTGGTTCCTAAAAATTCCTTTCTGTCGTTAACCTAGACACGTAATCATTAATATTTGCAGTATATTGTTCTTTCTTGTATCTTCCATTCAGCAGGTTTGGTGAGCATTTATCTATTACAAGTTTATGCACAGCCTGTTTGGCAAAATCGAAAATACTGTCTGTAGTATTGTGGTTGTCCACTTTGAAAAGTACAAGTTCACATGAAATCCTTATATTATAAGCAATTTCACATTTTTCAGAAAAATACTTTTTTTTTTTCCAAAGAGGTCAAAAACATCTAACAACTTCACAAACAGTGTTCAAAGGACTCTTACCACATTGCACAATGACCAGTTTATCGTAGCAGATACCCCTACAGCACTTAAAACAACTTTTGTTGCACGAAAAAAAAAAAAAAGGGAAAATTCTGGACACAGTCCTAGTCTGTATCTTTGTGATTCTAACGTCTTCAATTTAATGCATTGCAAAAAATAAAAAAATTTAAAAAAAATAAAACACCTCTTCCCAAGGAATGTCAACATTATATTTTGGTGTCCATTTCAAACATGGTTAGGTTTGACATTGTCTTGTGTCAAAACTCCACACAACTAATTTAGATTCTTTCGTCACGTCACGAAGACATCTTAATGAACTAGGC
>CM031601.1:3220467-3223309 GCA_018398815.1 Conus ventricosus
TTCCCCCATCTTCGCTAAGCAATCTTCTGAAGACAGACATACAGTCCGTGCGTCCACACCAAGGACATACAGTCCGTGCGTCCACACCAAGGACATACAGTCCGTGCGTCCACACCAAGGACATACAGTCCGTGCGTCCACACCAAGGACAGGCATGCACTCAGTTTTGTTTTCCGGATTTCGTGAACTTAAATTATCCGTTTTCACGGACATAAATATATCTGCTTCCAAAGCGGTCACATCTGAGCGTCGATCAGGCCGAACAGCAAGATAAAAAGTAAATATGGGCTTTCGAGCCTTTTAAGCTGCCCTAGGAAGGAAATAGTTTGTCATTGCACGTACGGGGGCCGGATAGCTCAGTTGGTAGAGCGCAGGACTCGTGATCCTGGGGTTGCGGGTTCGAATTTCGGTATAGGGGGATTTTTCCCTCGGAGTTAACATTGGTTCTGACTCCATTCCCCATATAGTCCTTCGAATGAGCCTATAAACCGAGGTTCCGTGTGTGAACGCACGCATAACATCTTGCACACACGTAAAATCCCATCACCAACTTTCGGAAGAGAAGGCCAGTTTGGCCGTTGGTATGGATGACACGTGACACATAGCATGCACCTTCCCCGAAGATGGAGTATGGCAGCCTTAATGGCGGGATAGAAAAGGGTCATACACACAAAACTCCACTGCCTGGCTATACAGGGAGTGTCCGCAGGAGTATCAGCCTGCGTACGCAGAAAGAAAAAGAATTGCACGTACGCTGGAGGGGGGAAAAAACAAAAACAGATAAGACTGGAGGTTGGTGGAGGGTGCAGAGGAGAGGGGAGTAGAGGGGGGGGGGGCGGAACGGCGGGATCACAGGCAGACTTTCACACGATGTTTAAAAGTCGCTGGGCGACAGGCGGAAGGGTCGAGGACTTTATGATGCAATTGACCACGCCTGAGGGACCATGCCACCTTTGTCATGGTCCGCTTCCTCCCGGGCTTCTGTTCGTGTGTTGAGTAACAGCTACCCTTGAATACACCTCACCAACCAGGTCTACCAAGTCTCTCCGCCTCGGGCACGGAAAGTGACATCACAGTTTGAGACGTCAAAGTTCAGTACTTTTCCCACGCACACACATGCTCTCTCGCGCGCGCGCTCACACACACACACACACACACACGCACGCACACGCACGCACGCACTCACTCACTCACTCACACACACACACACCACACACACACACACACTCAGCGGTATTGGAGTTTAGACAACAGTGCGAGATGATCTGGGAAATTTTTTTTTAAAAAAATGGAGGACTGAATAAAGAGGAGTATGAATTTAAGTATCAATAACTAAACTAACCTCTCTCTCTCTCTCTCTCTCTCTCTCTCTCTCTCTCTCTCTCTCTGCAGACACTTGAATGCGTTTAACCTTGCCTTAATATCATCTGTCTCCCCCCCTCCCCCCAAATTTAAACAGTCTTAAAAACATTGCAACGTTCTGCATTTAGCATTCAAATGAAGGGATACTTACCCCCCCCCCCCCTTTTTTTTCCAAAGTGTTTTAAAATGCACAATAAGGTATTAATAAGTCTACTTGTCATGTAGGTTGCTGAGTTCTTGCGTTGTAATCATAAGATGTTCAACTCTTTGTTAAGGCCGATGGTCCAACAGTCAAATCATATGTTATTTGTCAGTTTTATTGTCTCTGTACGCACTCTCTCTCTCTCTCTCCCTCTCTCTCTCTCTCTCTCTCTCTCTCTCTCTCTCTCTTCTCCTCTCTCTCATTCCCCCAAGCCTCCTTGGTTAACTGATGTCATCCAAGATGCGATGCGTGAAAGAGACATGCTGTTAAAAGCAAAACAATTTCAAGATTTCAAAAAAACAACGAAATAAAGTTACGGCAGTGTTACGTTCAGCGAAAAAGAAATACTTCCGAGATCTTGTATTGGAAGGTTCTAATAATTCTAAGTCGATTTGGAAAGCTATTAACATTCTCACAAAAAAGAAAGTCCATAAAATGTCTGCCTCTATTAAAGGGCTTTCAACTGATGGTTTAAATCACCATTTTTCTAATATATCTTCCTCAACTATAACAAATGATAGGTCCTATTTAAATAATCTCGAGCTACTAAAACAATTTTGTTATTCTAAAAATATAACATCAAACGCTGTCGTTCCTCCTATTACGGTCTTTGACGTTTACGTTCATCTTACACAACTCAAGCAGACAGGCACACGTGGCCTTGATAATTTAGATTGTAAGATTCTTATATCATGTGCTCCTATCATCACAGACTCTTTAACTTATTTGTACAATCTCTGCATTGACAAAAGCTATTTTCCTTATATTCTTAAACAAGCCAAAATTGTTCCTATCTATAAATCTGGAGATGAAACCAACCCATCAAATTACAGACCTATTTCAATATTATCGGTCCTGTCGAAACCTTTGGAGAAACATGTCTTTAAACATCTAATGTCACATGTTTCGGAGAACAATTTGCTTCATCCCAATCAATCAGGATTTAGAGAAAACCATTCATGCCACACTGCTTTAACTAACCTCGTCGAGGATTGGCTCGTTAATATCAATGACAACAAATTCACGGGAGTATTGTTCGTTGACTTTGCAAAGGCTTTCGACGTCATTGACCATAATTGTGTAAGCTAGCCTTACATAGACTTTCCGACCAAACTCTTTCTCTTCTTACATCTTTTCTTTCTAACCGTCATCACAAGGTTTTCTTGGGTAACCAACAATCCAAATTCCAGACACAAACATTTGGTGTTCCCCAAGGATCCGTTCTTGGTCCTCTACTTTTTTCTCTCTATATTAATGATCTTCCATTATACGTTACAG
>CM031601.1:3223409-3228409 GCA_018398815.1 Conus ventricosus
AAGGCGTATGTGAACTGTTTGCAGATGATACGTCTATTCATTCGAGCCATTCTAATTTGAAGCAATTATCTACAACTCTGCAGAACAATGTTAGTAACTTAATTGATTGGACTGAGCTGAACCACATGTCTTTGAACGACCAAAAAAATAAATACATGATAATAACTTCGCGACAAAAACGGCAAAAAATAACCTTCAGTCTGCCTTCTATACACATAGGTAGTACAGTCATTCATGAAGTTGATACTCACAAAGTTCTAGGTGTTACTATCGACAATAATCTTTCCTGGTCACCCCATATCGATAGTTTATGCAAACGTATTTCCCAAACGTTATTTCAACTTTCAAAAATCAAGAATTTCCTCGATGTTACAGCTCGAAAGAAATTCTTTCATGCATTTATTTCATCATCTATCGATTATGCGTCAACACTCTATGATCAATGCAGTGCAAACACATTAAGATATCTAAACAGGATTTATAAACGCTCTCTGAAGTTAGTACTTTTAAAAACTACCAGTTTGACGACCGAAGACTACTTAGCGCTGGAGATCCTTCCATTATCGTATAAACTACAGTTTAACAAAGCCGTTGTAATGTATCGAATAATGAACGGATTTGCTCCTTGTACACTAACCACACGATTTCCGCGAAATCAATCAAGATACACGAACAATATTGTAATGAGAAAACCCAGAATTGATCTTTTTAAAACAAGTCTCGCCTATTCAGGAGGGGCCCTTTGGAACTCCTTACCAAATTACGTGAAAGATAAAGAAAGCATTAGCTCGTTTAAATCAGCTTACAAAGCATTTCTCTTTCAGGCACTAAAAACTTTTTAAAAGTACACCACATATTTTAGACATAATATTTCTCTTCATGCCATATAATGCGAAAGAAAGAATATAACAGACATTGTGACCATTGTTATGTTTAAACAGTACTGTACAGATTGCTGATGTTGTCATTAGATCAATTCCTTCATGTGTGTGTGTGTGTGTGTGTGTGTGTGTGTGTGTGTGTGTGTGTGTGAGCGCGCGCACGCGCATATGGATGCTTGCATGATTTTGTCGTTTGCTTTTGTAGTATTAGTCTGTTACTTCTTACAGTTTGCAAGTTGACTTGGTGTATTCACTTTTTCCTCTTTGTTGCCATATTGACTTGTGTTGTCCGTGTGCTTTTTTTTTCCCAGGGCTGGGTGAAAAAAAGCATGCGCAATTTGCTTATCTCATTACCCTGGTAAAATAAAATTTCGTTCGTTCGTTCTCTCTCTCTCACCCTCTCGCTCGCGTGCGCGCAGAGACACACATGCGCTCTCGCTCACATACACATACGCACACAGAGACAGACAGACAGAGACAGACAAACAGACGGACAGACAGTCAGACAGAGACAGAGAGATTCATATGATTGGAAAAGAGAGAATGACTAAACGTGACAGGGAGAGACAGGGGTGGGGGGAGAGAGAGAGGAGAGAGCGAGAGAGAGAGAGAGGAGAGAGAGAGAGAGAGAGAGAGAGAGAGAGAGAGAACGAACTCCGAAGAACTGGAAAGCGGGAATGATTCAACGTAACAGAAAAAAACAGGGACGCAAACACAGAAGTTAAACAGATTGAGAACAAAACATAATAAGAGACAACTGACAAAGACACACAATGAGAGAGAGAGAGAGAGAGAGAGAGAGAGAGAGAGAGAGAGAGAGAGAGAGAGAGAGAGAAGAAAGAAAGAGAAGAGAGAGAGAATCAAAGTTTGAATAAAAAGAAAATGAAGATGTGCTTAGAAAGAAAGAATGGACAGCAAAGAGAAAAAAATCGACGTGGTTTGATTTTTGATCGAAATTTTTTTTTTTTTTTAAAGTGATATAAACATATGGAGAAAGAAGAAAGGGAGGAGGGATTTGAAAGGATATCATGTTAATGGTCAGAAAGGGAGGAGGGATTTGAAAGGATATCATGTTAATGGTCAAAACATTATTGGAAAAGAAAAGGAAAACGAATAAAAGACAGGAAGAAACAAAATGAAAACAAAACAAAAAAATTCTTACTTTTGCTCAAACTTGCAAACAGTCAGTGACAGGACCGAAAAACGAACGCTCAGTGAAACAGATGTCCAAGATTCGGAAAGAACACGAACGAGATCAAGTTTCCTGTAAAACGCTGTCACCACAACGAGCAGTTATCTCGGCTGTTGAGGTCACAATACCTTCTTCGATAAGAACATCGAGAGATCTTAGAGAAGTCCGGAAGAGTTCGCCCGCTTTTATTCCCGACGCCGTGGAAGGTAAAGCGGTGTGATGAATGTCGACAGATCTCCGTGCCAATCCAATCGCGAGGCAGTATACGAATCCCAAAGCCCCTGACACATAATATGTATAATATTGACGAGGAAAAGAGACTTGGATGTGAAAACAAAGCTTAACCAATCTAGTTTACAATTCAATTTCTTCCCAACTTCAGTACTAACAAATTAAAACTGATCTTTTACAGCTAACCGGCTTAAAAGAAATGCTTTGTGTTACTCATTCTTCCTCCGCGCATTGAAAAATAAATGTAAAGTTCTCTCATTGGTAGGGAGATACGACGTTTTATTTTTATTCTCGGTTAACGGTTTAAACTCCATCTGCTGTCACGAGTCCGTCCCCCCCCCCCCCCCCCCCCCCCCCCAAAAAAAATCCGTGCGTGCGTGACCGATAGATACTCAGACGTCCTTGAACTTCACATTTTAATCTCAAACTTCAGAGGCCAGCCGTTGTGTTTGTGTCGTTGACCGAAGACCGACATAAGAGAACGAGGCGTAGGCCTACTGAGCATTGGGGACTTCCGTTTCTTCTGTTTTGTGTGGTTGTCGTTGATATGTTTTGTCTTCTTTTGTTTTAGTTGGTTTTATGAGTAATACCGTAATTAGGCCGATTTAATGACCGAGCAAGTGAGAACAAATTCTGTTCGCGTGTTTGTCAGTTTGTTTGTTTTTATTGTTCTGCCTTAGGACTACTGTATTTTCTTGTTTCATTAATATATATATATATATATATATATATAGTTAAAACAAGTTAAAAGAGGAATCTTAAAACTATCTACAAATTTGTTTCGACCGTGTTGCGCTGTCATCAGGATGGTTTTTGGTTTGCCCACCGCCGATTTATAGCGTGTGGGCTCCCGTTTGCGGTTGTTTGCACGTGCGGGTTGGCTGCACGTGTTTTGGGGGGCTTTCAGGTTTTTGCTTTGGGTGTGTTCACTAACAACGATTTCCATTTATGCCTGCAGTTGTTTACTATTTCTGTTTTGGTGTTTAAAGTTGCTAAGTGTGGTTTGCATAGTATTAACCATTTTTCAGTTAAACATAGGTTGCACCTTTTTGAAACATTGCTGTATGGTGATGCTCTTTTTATGATTTTCCAGGATATATTGTAGCTTGTTTTTGCGTCTTTAAGTTTCCAGATATATTTGCTCAGTTCTGTTTGGTTTTTATATTTTTCTTTATTAAATGACTGTTTATGGTTTGCATATCTGGTTTTTGAAGTGGTTTTCAGTGATCCCTATGTATGTTTCTTTTTCATTTTCCGATGTCACAGTGGCCTGGTATACAATGTTGTTGTGAAGACATTTATTGTTTAGTGGGCACTGCTCCTTTCTGGTGCAATTGCAAGATTTCCTTTCTTCACCCTTCTTTGCTGTGTTGATTTTCATTTTGTTGGATGCGTCAATTAGGTTTTTGAGGTTGGGCATACATGAGTACGATAGTTTGACAGTGTTTTTGTTGAATATTTTGGACAGTTTGTGTTTTTTTGGAAATGAAGTTGTTAGGATTTTGAAGAATTCTTTCCCTATGTTTGTTTTGAGTTTCCCGTCGTATGGGGGTTTATACCATATGATTTTTCTTTTCCTATTTTTCTTGCTTTTATTTGTGTTGTTGTCTGGGTTGTATTGTAATTTGTAATTGTATCCACTTGTTTGTAGTGCCTCCTGGTATTCTACTGCTGCATTGTTGAACACTCTCTCACTGCATGACAGGTTTGATAGTCTCTTGTTTATGCCATGGGGTATGGTCTTTAATACAGATGGTGGATGGTTACTTTTGGTGTGTACATAAAGAGGTGTATCGTTGGGTTTCTTGTATGGTTTATATATGTGATTGTTGAGATCCAGTGTTATGTCTAAGTAGTTCACTACCTTTTTGTTTGCTTCAATGGTAATCTTTAATTAAGTTGTGGTTTTGGAAGATTTTGCAAAGTTCTTTCTTCTTGTTTTCGATGGTTCTTGGATTGTTGGTTAGTGCAGCAAGGCCATCGTCTCTGTATAGTCCGACTTGTTTTCCGAGTTTTTTCTTGATGTTGGACAGCATGAATAGTCCGACCAGTTCACATGTTTCTGCACCATCATATGATCCCATGGTTAAGTCGAATGTTGAGTTTCTGTTGGTTTTCCTGATCCAGGTTTCATTTTTGCTGTTTAGTAATGTTTTCTTGGTGTGGAGAATGATTTCCATTTCTGACCCTGTTATGTCTGTGTGGTTACTGGCAAACTTCAGGGCTTTGGTGAGTAGTTCCTCATCTATAGATGGGTAAAAGTCTACCATGTCAAATGTGATGAATACTGTATTACTTTGTTTATTGAGTTTTTTGAACCATTGGATAACTTCGTATGTGTTCTTCCAGAGGTTGTATTCAGAGTTTGATTTTACGTTCTTTATTATTTTTTCCAGAATTTTCTATCTATATATCCTGGAAAATCATAAATTTTCTATCTATATATCCTGGAAAATCATAACAAGAGCATCACCATACAGCAATGTTTCAAAAGGTGCAACCTATGTTTAACTGAAAAATGGTCAATACTATGCAAACCACACTTAGCAACTTTAAACACCAAAACAGAAATAGTAAACAACTGCAGGCATAAATGGAAATCGTTGTTAGTGAACACACCAAAACAAAAACCTGAAAGCCCCAAAAAACACGTGCAGCCAACCCGCACGTGGAAACAACCGCAAACGGGAGCCCAC